>CAUYPK010076258.1:0-31807 GCA_963574355.1 Loris lydekkerianus
TCTGATGTGAGGGTATCAGCATTTAACCTACTGATTCCTCAATTATTGTAATTGTTTTGGGTATATATTTTTATTTTTGAAATTTACCAGTGGCTGCTGCATTTTCCACCTCGGCTTATACTCGGGTCACTAAGTTTTCCCAGTTTTTAGAGTAAAATTAAGGGGGTCGGCTTATACTCGGGTTGGCTTATACTCAAGTATATACGGTAAATTTATTATCAAGTGAAGGAAGCTTAAGCTTTTGGGTTTCTTATTAGGAGAAGTTCTGAAAAGGACACTAGCGATGTGTTCACAGGTCACATACTTCCGTAAATTTGCCAAGGTCGGCTATTGTAACCACATGCAGTTAAGACCTCCATCTCTTTCCACTCAGACTTCCTCTCTGCCATACCCTCCACTCACGTCGGCTGGCACTGAAGTGGCCACAGGCACTTCTGGGATCTGGTTGAGGGGAAGTTCTGCTGGAGATGCAATTGGGATTGGGGTTTTGTGGGACATATGTAGGTGCTTTGCAGTCACTTTTGCATAGAGGTATGTTTTGCCATCTCAGTGCAGAAATGGCTTCCAAGAATACTCTTGCTGTCTGTGGTGCCACCCCACCTGGCACTGTCATACAAAGATGCAAAGAACTTATCAAATATGAAAATGTCTTACAGAACCCAGCACTGGGAGCCCGTGGGGAGTGGAAGAGAAACAAGATCTGAATTGTATGGAGCCAAAAGCCAGTCTGTGGGAAATTCTCCCAATCATCAGATGTGTAAAATTCCGTGGGAAATTCTCTCAATCATCGGACATATAAAAGTGTAAGCGCAGGATTCAGTTCTCACAGCTCCCCAGTCACGTGTACTAGGAATGCGTTTAGTAAAGCAGAGACACAATTATGTGCTCTACTTGGTTTTTCTTTTTTTGGTAGGAATTGCCAAATAGGATTTATCAGAATTCCTGTGAAGTCACCAGTTTTTATGCATCCCAACCATCAATAATACATGCAATTTTTTATTATGCTGGAGAACTCAATTCTCTTTCCTTTTTCTATATAGAATATATTACAAAATTGTTGCATACGAAGAGGTGAAAAGGAGTATTATTCAGTCAAAACACAAAAATATAAAGGAAAAAAGTATGATGGCAGTGTGCTAGACAGTTAATGAACACAAACATTTTATTATTTTCCTATGTTTTGTAATAGTTGTGATTTTTTTTCACTTTAAAAGTTTTGTAATTTATTATTATTATTTCTACCTGTTGCCCCAGGTAGAGCATCACAGCTCACAGCAACCTCAAACTCTTGGGCTTGAGTAATCCTCTTGCTTCAGCCTCCCAAGTAGCTGGGACTACAGGCGCCACCACTACACCTGACTGGTTTTTCTATTTTTAGTAGGGACGGAGTGTCTTGATCAGGCTGGTCTGGAACTCCTGAATTCAAGCACCAGCCTTGGCCTGGGATTACAGGCGTGAGTACTGTGCCTGGCTCTTACTTAGTTTTGTCTTTTTAATTTTGCATTTTTCTTCAAGAGAACCCTCCAAATTACCTAAGCTTCAGGCCCTAGAAAGCATGGATTCAACCCTGAAAGACCCAGTCTTTAATTCCTTGCCCTCCCTCACCCACCATGTGTGTGACCAGTGCCCACTGCATGTCAAGCTCTAGCTAGGGATGGGCAACGATGAAACAGACCCAGCCCCTTCCCATGTGGCGGGGGGTGGGGGGGGGAGACAAATGTCAAACAAATCAAATCATACAGGATGCTGTGGAAGAGAGTAAGAGAGAGAAATGTCTGGTAGGAAATGATATTTCAGCTGAGATGCAAAGGATAAGTAAGAGTTAGCCAGATGAAGAGCAGGAGGAACAAGCAGAAAGAACAGTGTGAGTGAAGACATGAGGAGGGCCTGGTGCGATACAGGATCTCAGTAAATACCTATCGCATTAATAAGAAAAACATGTATGATTTGGTCAGTCTGTGCTAATATACAGGAGGGGCACGGAGCCCTTGCCGAGAGCAGCCAGCAGAGAAGGAATGAGGAATGGGACAGAGTTGATCAAGTTAGAATTGACTTCCTGACCGTCAGGAGGAGAAATAGCATGTGCAAATGCCTGGAGGTCAGAGCAAGAGCTCAGAGAGCAGTTCTGCAGAGCTGGAGTAGAGTGGCCTAAATTTGGGGAGGAGGGTATTTGAGGGGAGGTTGAAAATGAAAAGGGAGATGAATTTGGGTAGAACTGGTAAGAAATAGGCTGAACATATAAGCCAGGGCCAGACCATGAAGGGTCTCATAAGCCATGGTAAGATTTTGGGCCATATGTCAGATGCTGTGGGGACGTGGTGTTAGGGAAGGAAATAGTATGCTGAGATCAGCATGTTGGAAAGATCTGGGTGGTTGGTCAAGACAGGGATGGATGAGGATGCAAGGGAGGAAGACCAGCCAGAGAGCTGTTAGAGAAATGCGGGCAAGGGAAGGTGGTGGCCAAAGGTAATGGCCCCAGGAGAAAGAAAGAGGTAGATCCAAGGAGGAACACTGTGTATTTGGTGCAGTTAGGTAGGCAAGATAAATGTCACATGGGTGCAGGTGCCGTCCTGGTTCCTCTTCCTGAAGCCAGCCACTCTCACGGGAGACTGGGTTCTCGACTTGCAAAGGAGGGCGTTTCTTGCCAGTAACAGGATAGCCTGTGCCCTTCACTACTTGTCGCCCTGGGATGCGTATCTCCTGCTCACCCTTGCCACTTAGCTCTCTGCCCTGTGACTTCTCTTTGCGTTTGGCTAAAGAGGAACTTATAGAATACTGGACCACAGTGGAATAAGGTCACAGCATTTAGTCCCTGTCACCTGCCCATGAGGAGACCTCAGGCTGCCCATGCCTCACTCTCTATTCCCGGTTTCAATATCCACCTCCCCTCCCCTTCACTTGGTCACAGCTTCTCTGAGCAGCGGCAGAACCACTCCAACACCTATCCCGGTTCCCCAGCACCTCACTTAACTTCCTCACTTATCAAGTGAAGGAAGCTTAAGCTTTTGGGTACATTCAATGCCACCCTCTTTGAGTTGTTCTCATAAGTGTGACATCTGTTTTCTATTGAGATGCTGAGTCACACACATCTCTTCTGATTATCAGGCTGAATCATTCATAAAATAATAACTGTTCCTTTAAATCAGACCACACCCCACAAGCCTGACCGCCAATAAGGTAAAGAACACGTGCTCCGGACCTTCCTGTGATGGCCAATCAGGATCTTCTTGGATTTTCCTAGCGCTGGGTCCTGCTCCTGCCCCAGCATTCTGTTGGGTTCAGCCTCCTGGGCTGGGACTGGACCTGAGGGACTAGGGGAAGCAGGACCCTTAAGGCTGCTTTCCTCCAGCCCTGATGAGACCTGTGGAGCCAATGATCCAGTGACCAGGGAGCATGATCCTGGCCTTAGACAAACCTGCCAAATGGTGCTCGGACACTGCTCTCTGGGCTTCCTCTCACCTTTCTAATCCTCTGCACGTCTGTCTCGGTATAGGTATGAATGGGTCTCTGGATTCTGGTCTGTTTCCTTCTCCTCCACACGGCAATGTGAACTCCTGGAGGGCAGAGATTCATTCACTGCTGTATCCCTGGCCCTGCCCGGTGGCTGGGACATAGTAGTTACTGGGTCGGCATTTGCTGACCAGCAGACCAGGTACTGGCCTCCCGTCATCTGTTTACAGTCTCCCTCCCCAAACCCCCCAAAGATGGAGCCCCACTGATTAGGGTTCAGTTTTCCCAGTGACAATCCTCTCCAGTCTGGCCTCCCGGAGATGAGCTTCTTCAGCGTTGTGAATAGTCCCAGCAACTCCTCGGTCACACGTTTATAGTATTCCTTTGGGATATGCCTGTGACTGAATGACGTTATTGTCCTAGGTACCGACAGGTTTACAGGAACTTGCTTTGTAGATTTTTAGCGTAAGTGTTCAATGTTAAATCAAAAAGAAAATTTTTATTTTGAATTCCATGTGCTGTAAAATTGTATTTTGAATTTCAAATACAACTTTCTAGATTTTCTGCCTGCAAAATAGGGAATAAGTTCATTACAGCTGAGCTTACCCATCTGTCTGTCTCAGCATGCTGGTGCCCCGGGCAAGTGTTTGGTTTGTCTATTGGGCACTAGTTACCTTCCTGCTGGGGTGATTGCATCCACTATCTGTGGGTTTTACCAGTTTTTCACAAGCTGGGGTGGGGTTCTTGAGGGCTCAGTGATGACAAGAAAGGGTAAATTTCCCATTGCCCCTACATGTATTGGGCACCACTGGTGGGACATGGGATTAACCTACTCACTGGAAGACATTTATGATTTCTAGGCACTAAATGCTACTAGAACCCCTCTCCTCCCCCAATTATAGTAACAATTAATTAAAAAAAGGAACTTCCAAAACCTCCCTAAGGGAGCAGTACTACCTCAGGTCAAGAAACATCTTAACCTATATAGTTGAATTGGGCAGCAGCTGTGGCTCAGTGGGTAGGGCACCAGCCCCATATACCAAGGGTGGTGGGTTGGAACCCAGCCCGGCCAAACTGCAACAAATAGCCGGGCATTGTGGCAGGCACCTGTAGTCCCAGCTACTAAGGAGGCCGAGGCAAGAGAATTGCCTATGCCCAGGAGTTGGAGGTTGCTGCGTGCTGTGATGCCACAGCACTCTATCGAAGGTGATAAAGTGAGACTCTGTCTCTAAAAAAAAAAAAATTGAAAGAAAGAAAGAAAAGAAAAAAGAAAGAATATTTGTTGAAAGGCCTTACCTTACCTGTTCTGCATGTGTGGAATGAACACCCTTTGCTGTTCCCTGTGGGGCACTCAGCCCACATGGTCTCTCTCCTCTGAGTAAGCTACAATGTTACTAGTACCATGCATTGGACATTCTGTCACACAGTATGACCCATTGTATCATCACCTTTTATATTAATTAACTCCTGGGGTTTGTTATAGAACACTTCAAAATCTGCACGTGTATCTCTCCAACTACATGATAAGCTCCCAGAGGACAGAAACCACCTTCCATACCTCTGCTTAGGGGAGAAGGTTGCTGTTAGGTGTAAGCAACTCAGGAAGACATACCTGGAGAGCACTTTGGAATGGGGGTCTGAGCATCAGAGGGAGGTTGGAGCTGGACGCAGACCTGAGATGAACCGCCAACAGTAAGAACTGAAATCCTGGTGCGAAAAGAGATGTCATTGGTCCAAGGACACTATTTTGAGGAAAGATCAACTTTAGAATGTAGGAGGAAAAATAAAGTTCAGTAAAGGACAAGGCAGAATGTGAGCGCGAGGCACAGAAGGAATGAAAGTGCTGCTGCCGAGCCCAGGAAGTGGGGACCCCAGGAGGCCACACTCACGAGAGGCTGCCCCAGCTGCCAGCTGAGACGTCCACAGCGACCTGTGGGACCCTCCCGTACAGCAGCGAGGACAGACAAGGCTGCAGGGGCCTAAGGAGGGAGGAAACTGAGACCGAGAGTGAAGTTTTCCAGAATTGCAGGAGTGAAGGGGAGAGAGGGTGTCACACGAAAGGGCGGCATGGCACATAGGAGGCTTTCCTGAATAGGTCTAGTTATATACATGTGTACTTGATACATGTACGTATTTATTTTTATAAATATGTTTCCGTATTATAGGAGAGTTGGAGATGTGCTCATGTGCAGGGGTGAAAAAAGCATTTACATTGAAGTGTCTGAAGGTGGAGATGAGCCAGGTCTGGGGGGCAGAGCAAGGGATCCCAAGGACAGGCAGAGGCCTTAGAGGAGAAAGGGGATTCCTGGGAGACAGGTGGGAATAAGGGCATGCAGGGAAGCTAACAAAAAATGGATATTTGGGGTAAAAGGAATGCTTCCCTGGAAATTTTGCCCAAAACATAAAATGACTCTGGCCCTTCCTCATGTATGCAGAGGCATTTAGGTGGCTCCCAGCAGCTCTTGAGCCTCTTACAGAATGCAGAAATTTCTGTCATTGGCTTAAAAATGCCTTCCTCTCATATGTTACAGTTTTAGCTTGGACAGGGCATTTGAGGGCAGGCTCAGAACAAGGAAGTGACTCTACCAAAGTGTTCAGAAAGCAAAAATGCCTCCTTCATTCCAAGCACAGAGGTCAATAATAAAAAGGCGTTTATCACAGATTAATCTACAGCCTGAATACAAAGGTTAGATGGGGGGGGGAAAGCAACCCTGCACTATATGATGTGCACTCTTCCATTTTACAACTCTGGCAAAAACAAGGAGGAGACAAATCCCATTTACAAGGACTGCAAAAGCTCAGTCTCCTCCCTGACCCAAGCCCCCTCCATGCATCATAAATATTTCCGTAGTCATAAATATTACTGATGAGAAAGCAGAAGGCTCTTAATTGGCTCTAAGTCATTTCATGGTGGAGGGAGCTGGGGGAAATGCACTGAATAAAAATAAGCCAGGGTGAAGGATCTCCCTGGAGGAAATTAAAATCTAATCTTCTATCTATGATCATGCTATAGCTATCTGCTGACTTAAGCCAGAGAAGAATGGGCTGAAGATCTGTTGTGAGAGGCATCTTCTCCCACTGGCTCAGGACTGCCTCCTATCTCAGAAATGCCAGTTCCCTTCTGGTTGAGTTTAGTGGCAGTTGATGTTGGTGACCATCTACCACAAGGAAAGAAGGACTGTAAGGTTATTAAATCTTAATGGCAGGCTAATGGATAAATAAATAGTGCAATGAGTTTCAAAAACATAACGCCAAGTGAGAGAAGGCAGGTGTAAGAGGTAGACCTACTATACCAAGTGGCACGGGGAGCAGGTTCACAAAGCACTGGCTACCAACTGGTCTGAGAAAGAGCACCCATGCACGCTGTTTACATGAAGTGCCTTTCTTACTTACAGATAGGCAGCCAGGGACAACAGAAGCCTGGCATTCATTGTGAGCCAGGCCCCCAAAGCTCAGGAAGGCTGCTTGGAGTGGATGGTGTCTCAACTCTCTGCGCCTCACTTGCCCTGCAGCTGAAAGACCCCAGAAAGGGATGAGTATGGAAGCACATCCCATTTGGGGGGGATGAGCTTTGGAAGGAGAAACAAAGCCTGGGCCAGCTTTCCCTTATCTCAAGATGTTGCATTTCCAGCTCATTCTACAATCTTGAGAACTACAAGCAAGAAAAGGAGGAGAACTGGGTTGGCCCAAGGCCACCAGGGCAGCTGTCCTGCCTATGATTCTCTTTAAATGACCTTCTATAATAGGTAATCTATGGAGGGGAGACATCTGAATAACAGTCACTTCTAGGGGTGGAGGGAGGGCAGGACTTAGAAAGAGTGTAGGACTTGGAAGGAGGCTGAGGGAACTTTCTCTGTGGTCATAGAAATGTTTTATATACCTTGATGAGGGGGTGGATTACGCAGGTGTGTTTGTCCAAACTCAGCAAATGAACATCGAAGATTTGTGCATTTCATTGTGTCTAAATGGTACATCAAATGAAAAAAACAAACTCTAAACTCTAGTTAGTGATATGCATGCTCTAGTATTTGGGGGAATTATTTATGCTGGTGTCTAAAATTTAAAATGCATCACTAAAATAAGATATATTAATGGGTAGATGAATAGACAAGTAAAAAAGCAATTTCAGTAAAAAAACTAATGGTAGAATCTAAGTGGTTAGCACACAGCTTGTCACTGTAAAACTCTCTCTACTTTGCTATGTGTTTGAGCATTTTTACAATCAAATGGGAAAAATAAGAGCAATGTGATTTTTGAAAAACAATAGCCACGTACTGGGTGCCTGAGGGTACAAAGGCTTTACATACAGTTTCCCAATCCTCATATCCTCCCGGTTTTATAGATGGGAAGGTCGACCTTCAGAGAGGCTAAGTGACCCACCCAGAGACACACCTCTGTGAACGCCAAAGCTAGACTCTCCTGAGTCCAAGACCCTTCCGCATGCTGATGCTCAGAAACACGGCTTCAGGGTGGAGAGAGGCTTCTTTGCCTTCCAGAGGGAGGATCTGGCAGTGGCAGGTCCTTGGCACTGACCTTTGAGTAACAAATGCTTTCTTCCACAGCTGCTGCCTCTCAGCCTTCATCCTCAACACTGCTGGCTTGCTTTCTTTTTGAGTCTCACTCTGTCACCCCTGCTGTGTCACAGCTCACAGCAACCTCAAACTCTTAGGCTCAGGCGATCCTCTTGCCTCAGCCTCCCGAGTAACTGGGACTACAAGCACCTGCCACAACACCAGCTACTTTTTCTATTTTTAGTAGAGACGGAGTCTCACTCTTGCTTAGGCTGGTTTCAAACTCCTGTGTTCAAGCAGTCCACTCGTTTCAGTCTCCCAGAGTGCTGGGAATACAGGCGTGAGCCACCGTGCCCGGCCAACACTGCTGGCTTTTGATTAACCTCAAAAGTGAAAGGGAATGCATGGCTGGTTTTCAACCACCGAGCCATCAACGACTCCACAAATATTAATCGAACACCTACTATATGTAGGGGATTCAAAGAAATTTAGAACACAGTCTCTGTCTTTAGGAAGCTGCCGGAGCAGTTAATCCAGTCTTGAGAATTGGACTGTCAGTTTGGCTTTGGCACTAATGAAGGGCATGATCTGGAGCAAGTACTTCAACTATGGGGCTTCAGTCCTCTCAGCTACAGAACATGAGCGTCAATTAGCCCATCACTCAGATCCCACCCACTAACCCTCATTGTTTTGTAACTTTTGATCCACATTAAGTTTAAAAGTCAAAGGACCATGTAGATATTGAATGTAAATAAATGCTAATGAAAAAAAAAAATCCCTGCCTTAGGTTAGGGAAGAAATTGTCCCATAAAAAACGGGGTCCAAGCCAGGCCTGGTGGCTCACGCCTGTAATCCTAGCAGTTCGAGAGGCTGAAACGGGAAGATTGCTAGAGTCCAGGAGTTCGAGGCGAACCTGAGCAAGAAGGAGACCCCATCTCTACTGAAAATAGAAAAAGTAGTCAGGTGCTCTGGCAGGCTCCTGTAGTCCCAGCTACTTGGGAGGCTGAGATAAGATGATCTCTTGGGCCCAAGAATTTGAGGTTGTGTGAGCTAAGACACCATGGCACTCAACCCCAGGGTGACAGACTGTGACTCTGTCTCTAAAAACCCTGCCCCAAACCGGCTACCCTGCTCTTAAGGTTAGCCCACCTTCCGCACCCTTGTACTTCTAATCCGTGTCACGCCTGGTTCCTTCCTGCGGCGACCAAGACCAGGGACGTAGGGGTCGCAACAAGGTCCTTGGTCTTGGGGATTCCAAGAAAATCCACAGACTACAGATCAGTGATTCCAGGGCTTTTTTCTTTGCTCCAGACATGTGATCAGGCCTGGCTTGGAGGTGGTGGAACCCAGGGAGACCAGATTTCTGTGGTTGAAAACAAACAAACAAACAAAAAAAAAAAAAAAACAAAATAAAAAAACAAAGGAGTCCAAGCAGCACCTCAAAGAATGTGGTTGTGGATGTCAGGAGGAGTTGGCATTGCTGTGAAGGAAATTCAGACACAGGCCCAGGAGGCGGGACACAGGGACTATAGGTGGGGAGTCAGCCTGGAGAGAAGGGTTAGTGTTGGGGAGCAGCAGGGACAAGGCTGACAAAGTTTACCTTCTGAGAAGCAGGAGCCTCCCAGAGGCCTTAAGCATGGGGGGTATGTGATGAGATGATATCTGGGGAAGATTCATCTCTTTATTTGTAATAGTAGAAGAAAACAGTGGCATAAATAATCACAAATAGCAGTTATTCTAAAACTGTGTGGCAGGCTCCAAAATAGCCTTGATCTGTGATTTTCAAGCTGTGATCTTAGGATGCGAAGGCAGGGCTTCAGGAGCTGTGAGGAGAAGCAGGGGCAGCCTGGCTCTGCACCCCCCTCCCAGTACCACCTTCTCTGAAATAGCCCTGCTTTTATGGTTTTAATCCATGGAGCTCAAGATAAAATTCACTTTGCAACGAGAATTCAACAGACTTTAATTGAACATCAATTAATTACAGGAATAAGTAGCCAGACAAATGTGTCAGGAGGGGGTTGTTTGAGGATAAATAATTTGCTGGGCACACGTCTCACACAGCTAATAGAGATGACTCCACAGTTTCACCTGTGAGGTGCCAGCTCTGACCAAGGGGAAGATGCTCAGGAAGAAGGCAGATTTGGAGGGTGGCTGTGCCTGTGCCCCAGGAAATTACCAAACCGGTCTCACTTCATTCAACACGCTGGGTAAGTTGCCTTTCAACTGTTAAGCCCCTGGGACCTGTCTCAGGCCCAGCCAGGCTCTCTGTCCTTGGCTTGGTCTCAGCAGTGCGAGGCCTCAGGCTGCTTTCCTCCTTACCAGTAGCTGCCTCTGAAGTAGCTTTGGAGAGGGGTAGGGCTTCTCTCACAGTCCCTCTCCCCTTCTCTTTGCTACCCTAACCAAATATTCAAGAGCTTTCACCCCGGAAAACTAGACCACGGTACAAAAACACACCTGAGGAAGTTATGCAAGTTCTAGATTCTTGTAGCAAATATATTTTGAATCTCCCGGCTTGTGTCTCCCTTATAGGAGATAACAATTGGTAAATTCTACCCTTACATTTATTTGTCAAAGATCTCATCAATGATCTCTCCTTCCCCCTTCTAAGGCCTGACTCTTAGATGTCCTCAGGGTATAATGTTAATCCTCCCCTGTCTCAGGGTTTCCCTGGTCCTCTGTCCCACAGGAAAAGGGTCACTCTGAGCACTTCCTCATAGCTGTGTTTTTACACCTCTGCTTCCTGCATGACCTTATACTCTGAGTCCCAGCAATCTTAGGGTTATGCAACAAATCAACCAAAACTTAATGGCTTAAAATAACAATCATTTACTATTGTTCAGAGTTTCAGCCAGTTAGGAATGTGGGAGGGTCTCGGCTGGGCAGGTCTGGTTCAGAGTCTCTTGTGTGGTTGTAATCGCATGTTAGCTGGAGCTACAGTCATCTGAAGGCTTGACTGGGACTGGAGGACCCACTTGCAAGGTGGCTCATACACATGACTGGCAAGTTGGTTGCTGGATAAGTTGGTTATCTAGGGACTCAGCTCCTCTTTATGTGATCCTCTCCACACATGTGTCCTCAGGGTATGGCAGTAAGAAAATCCAAGAGGCCAGGACAGATGCTGGAAGGACTTTTACGACTTAGCCTTGAATGTCATACCCTACCACTACTACCTTGTTTTAATGGTCACAAAGGTCTAGCCTTGACTCCTTGTAAAAGGGGACTACACGAGCAGGCGAGGCTCACTGGCGGTCATCTTGGAGACCAGTCCATCAGGCTAGGGAAGGGCCAAATGGAGAGGATCAGGAAGCTAGTACATGCCCTGGAATGCAAACAGGTGTTGGGTGAGCAAGGTAGATACAGTCTCTGCCCTCTTGAAGCTTGTACTCTAGTGGGAATGGCAGGTTTCATGTAATTAATTGCACTAACTATAAAATCCCATCTCCTTAACCTTGCCCCTGCCTATTCTTTTCTTCTTCTTTCTCATTGAGCTCCATCCATAAGGGTCTTCTCTCCATTTTTATAACAGACCAAGCTCCTCCCTTCTTCACAGACTGTGTTTGCCTCTTTGCTCTTTCTCACCATTCTCATCTCCACCTTACTTGCCACCTGATGTTTTCTTGGGCATGTGTTGTTGCCTCTCCCCACTGGAATGTAAGCTGCAGCAGAACAGAGGCTTCATACAGACTCCTTCACTGCTACACCCCAGACCTGGCCCTTGTTACATATCAAGGGATGAAATGTACCCTAATGAGGTGAATGAAGTACTTATTTTCTGACCAAATGGGACAAATCTGACAAATTTCCTTCTAGAATATTGCAAACTCAAGTTCCATCCTTGTTTCTTGGCCATCTTACAATCCAAATAATGGTTAGTGAATCACAGATCGATTCTAAGATCTAACCTTGCTGATTCCTTGGCTCTGAGTGCCTCTGCCACACCTGATTTCCCATCCACTTCTAAACTCAGTTGATCCAGCTCAGGCTGACTGTGTTACTTGTATTTTTCCTCAGGGATGAGTCCTCAATTTCTGATTGCCTCTGATTGGTTTCCCATCCAACTCGCCTCCCTCCTCCAAGGGAAGGGCAATCCAGCCTTGTTTTGCTGCATTTGTGTTTTCAGCTTTCCTTGGATGAAATATTGAAAACAGTTGTTCATTAACATCCCAGCTCTCCTGCTTTTCAGGAGAAACAACATGACAAACAGAGACTCCACGCATATTTATTTTGAAAATATGTGTTTTAATTTGAAAGCAAGTGGACATTGCAGGTCTGCAGGTCATTCCACCTGCTGTGGCATGTAATTAGTGAGGCCTTTTCTCTCTGGGTGGTGGTGCTAGCTAATGGACTCAAACTCCCTATGTATGTTTATCTTCTGTTAATTAAAAATTTGCCAAATCTTCCTCTCAGCCCTTGCGCACAGCAAGGCCAAGCCTTGACTTGTGGCACTGATTTGGGCTAGCAGGCTAGATGGGGGCAGTCATCCTATTAAATATTAATCTAAGAAGGCAATCAAGCCTGTGGGCTTCCACCCCTGAGGTTCTCCCGATGGGAAGTTACAGATCAATGCCAGGGCTTCAATGCCTGTGGCAACTTCCCTGCCAGCCCTGAGTCAGCATCAGATGCAGTTTTACCAAATTGTTATTTGACAATAAATCTGAGTGGAATTCTGGAAGATCTTTCTCAAATACTGAGGCGAATTCTATACATATCTACCTTGGAAGGGGATGTTAGCCAGCACGTGAGACCATGCCTTACAAATGAAGAATGGGCCAATTTGCTGGTGTTTATTCTGAAGTTATTGGTCAGGTGAAGTCTAGCAAAATATCCTGCACTTCAGATGGCAGTTTTGAAAAATATGCCCCTTCCAGGTATATGGGGAAGATTAAGGGTTGAGTTGGCCCTCAGAGTGTCCATTGCCCCATCTTTAGAAATGTGGAAGTTGTGACCTTCCCATCCTCCCTTTGGTTATAGTTAATTCAGTCCTAGCTGCCAAATCATTTCAGCAGATACTTCTGCTGCCAAACTCAAAAGATAGAAAGAGCATTCTATTGTGGGTTAAATTGAATTGTGTCCCCGCAAAAGATATATTAAAGGTCTAACCCCCAGTACCCGTAAATGTGACTCTCTTTGTAAATGGAATTTTTACAGATGTCATTAGTTAATCAGGGTAGACCCTGATCCAGTGACTGGTCTCCTCATAAGAGATAACAGAGATGTAGAGATGCTCAGGGAGACCACCCCGTGATGAGGGAGGCAGAGCTGGGAGTGAGGCATCTGCAAGTCAAGGAACACCAAAGAGTGTCAGCCGCCATCAGAAGCTAGGAGGCGGGAAGGAAGGAGCCTTTGCTAGAGCCTTCAGAGAGATCATAGTCTGGATGATATCGTCATTTCAGGCTTCCAGCTTCCAGAACTGTGAGACAGTAAACTTCTGTTTTTGTTAGGCATTAAGTCTGGTACTTTGCTATGGCGGCCCCAGGAACCAGCACACACTCTTCTCCTGGCCCTGCTGCCGATCGCCCTGGCTGCTTGCCTCCTCTTAGTCACCCCTAGCATACTAAAAGACAAAAACAACCATAGTTTAAAGATCCAGGCAAGCATTAGAACCAGCATCAGATATTGCAATATTGGAATGATCAAAAAAGGAATTTTTCAAAGCTGTGATTAATATGCTAAGGGCTTTAATAGAAAAAATAGATAACAAGCAGAACAGATGAGAAATGTAAACAGAGAAATGGAAATTATAAGAAAGAATAGAAAAGAAATGCTAGGGGGAAAAAAAACACTAACAGAAATGAATGCCTTTCACGGGCTTATCAGTAGACTGGATAAAGCTGATGAAAAAATTTCTGAATTTGAAAATAATAATAGAAACTTCCAAAATGAAAAGCAATGAGAAAAAAAGACTGGGGGGGGGGAGGAGGAGGAGGAATAAAACCAGAAAAGGATATCTAGGAACTGTGGTACAACTACAAAAGGTCTACCATATGTATAATGGAATACCAGAAGGAGAAGAAAGAGAGAAAAAAGCAGAAGCAATATTTGAGGCAATAAGAACTGGAAATTTCCCCCAAATTAATGTCAGATACCAAACCACAGTTTCAGGAAGCTCGGATAGCAGCAAGCAGGCTAAATGCAAAACACAAACAAACAAACAAACAGAAAACTCCACTACACCTTGAAATATCATATTCAAAATTCAGAAAATCAAAGATCAACTCTTAAAAGGAGCCAGAGGCATAAAACAAATAAACAAACAAAAAAAAAACCCCTTATCTACAGATAAACATATATAAGAATTACATTCTACTCAGAATTATACTTCTCCTCAGAAACCATGTAAGCATGAAGGAAATGAAGTGAAATATTTAAATTGTTGAGAGAAAAAACCCACCAACGTAGAATTCAGTAACATGTGGAATTACCTATCAAAAGTGAAGAAGAAATAAACGTTCACAGATAAACAAAAATTGAGGGAATTTGTTGCCAGTTGTTCTGCCTTGAAAGAAATATTCAAAGAAGTTCTTCAGAGAGAAGAAAAACCACATAGGTCAGAAACTCAGATCTACACAAAGAAATGAAGAGCATCAGAGAGGGAATAAGTGAAGGTAAAATAAAAACTTTTGCTTTTCTTATTCTTCAGTGTTCTAACACGTAAGTTTATTCAAAATAATAATAGCAGCTGGGTTCAGTGGCTCATGCCTATAATCCTAGCACTTTGGGAGGCTGAGGTGAATGGATGGCCTGAGCTCACAAGTTCAAGAACAGCCTGAACTAGAGAAAGACCTCAGCTCTAAAAATAGCCTGGCATTGTGGCAGGCATCTGTAGTCCCAGCCACAGGAGGCTGAGGCAAGAGAATCACTTCGTCCCAAGAGTTAGAGATTGCTATGAGCTATACACCAGGACATTCTACCGGGGGTTTGACAAAGTGAGACTCTATCTCAAAAAAATAACAATAATAGTAACAGCAACATACATATAGGGAAAGACATACATAATTGAATACATATATTATTTATATGGATTTATATAGGCTTATGTATAAGTAAAATGAATAACAGTAATGATACCAGGGATAGGAGGGAGGAAATAGGAATATTTTGTTATTATAAGGTATTTGCCCTACCATGAAGCAATATAGTGTTATTTGAAAGTGAACTTGGATTAGTTACAAATGTATATTGCAAACTCTAGGGTAAACACTAAAAGAAATAAAAAAAAAGAAGTATAACTGATATGCTGAGAGAGGAGAAAGGACAGAATCATATACAATGTTCAATTACAGTCACAAAAGGCAAAAAAAGTGTGGAAGACAAAAATAGGAACAAAGAATGATGGTGCTCCTCTATGAGGAATGGACAAATCCAGCAGGCAGAAAATCAGTAAGGACCCAGTAGAACTTAACATCACCATCAACCAACTGTATATAATTGACATCTGTAGACTACTCTATCTAACAGCAGCATTTTACACATTCTTCTCAAGCTCACAGAACATTTACCAAGATATACCACATTCTGGGCCATAAAATACACCTTAAAAAATTTAAAATATTAGAAATCACATAATGTCTAGTCTCATCACCATAAAATTAAGCTAGAAGTCAATAACAGAAAGATATCTGGAAAATACCCAAATATTTGGAGATTAAACAACACATTTCAAAATAACACAAGTTAGAAAATAAATCTCAAGAGAAATATTAAAATATGTGAAACTAAATGAAAATTCAATGTATCAGTGTTTATGAAATGCAGAAAAAGCACTGCTTAGGGGAAATTTATAGCACTGAATGCAACTATTAGAAAAGAAGAAATATTTACAGTCAATGTCTTAAATTTCCACCTTAGGAAACTAGAAAAAGAAGAGCAAATTAAGTTCAAAGGAAGTAGAAGAAAAGAAATAGAGCAAAAACATCAAAGAAATAAAAAATAAGAAATTGATAGAAAAAATTCAAACAAGAAACTGATTCTTAAAAATATATATATCAATAAAGGTGAGACATGGTGGCTCATGCCTGTAATCCTAGCACTCTGGGAGGTTGAGGTGGGTGGCTCACCTGAGCTCAGGACTTCGAGACCAGCCTGAGCCAAAATGAGAACTCATCTCTAAAAATAGCCAGGCATTGTGGCAGGAACCTGTAGTACCACCTACTTGGGAGGCTGAGGCAAGAGAATTGCTTGAGCCCAAGAGTTTGACATTACTATAATATATGACCCCATGGCACTCTACTGAGGGTGACAAAATGAGACTCTGCCCCTCCCCTGAAAAATAAAATAAAATAAAATAAAATAAATAAAGTCAGTAAGGGCTGCATGCAGTGATTCACACCTTTAATCTTAGCACTTTGGGAAGCTGCAGTGGGTGGATTACTTGAGCTCAGGAGTTTGAGACCAACTTGAACAAGAGCAAGACCTCATCTCTACTAAAAATAAAAAAAGTAGCTGGGCATTGTGGTAGATGCCTATAGTCCCAACTACTTGGGAGGCTGATGCCAGAGGATAGCTTGAGCCCAGGGGTTTGAGGCTGCTGTGAGCTATGATGTCATAGCACTCTACACATGGGCAACAGAGTAAGACTCTGTCTCAATAAATAAATAAATAAATAAATAAACAAACAAACAAACAAACAAAATCAGTAAGCCTCTAGCCAGACTAAGAAAAAAATAGAAAGAAAACATAAATTTCTAATACTATAAATTAAAGAGGGGGCATAACTACAGATCCCATGAACATTAAAAGAATAATGAAGGAATAATATGAACAACTCTAGCCCATAAATTTGATAATCTAGATAAAATGGACCAATTGCTTAAAAGAGATAATTTGCTAAAACTCGTACCAGAAGAAACAGACAATCTGAATTGGCCTATATTTATTAAAGAAATGGAATCAATAATTAATAACCTTGTGAAACAGAAAGCCAGGTCCAGATGGATTCACTGGTGAATTCTACTAAATAGTTAAGAAAACAGCTATACCAACTCTCTACAATCTCTTCAAAAAGACAGAAGCAAGGAGAATGCTTTATAATAGAATTAGCCCTACTATCAAAACCAGACAAAGACATTATAAGAAAAAAAAAAGTTTAAGTCAATATTTCTCAAAAATGTAGATTAAAAATTCTCAATAAAATGTTAGCAAATCAAATCCAAAAATGTATAAAATGAATTATGCAGCATGACTGTCTCTGTCCGTCCATTCTGGCTGCTGTAACAAATACCATAAACTAGGTACCTTAAATAACAAACACTTATTTTTCACAGATGCAGAGGCTAGAAAGTCCAATATCAAGATGATAGCAGATTTGGTGTCTAGTGAGGGCTTGCTTCCTGGTTCATAGATGGCCATCTTTTCTCTACATCCTCATATGGCAGAAGGAACAATGGAGGGTCTGGAGTCTCTTTTATAAGGGTACTAGTCTCAGTCATAGAGGCTCCTTCATTATCTAGTCATGTCCCAAAGGCCTCACTTCCAAATACCTTTATGTTGAAGATTAGGTTTTAACGTATGAATTTTAAGCAACACAGACATTCAGTCTATAGCAGTGACCAAATGGGATTTATTTCATGAGTTCAAAGGTAGTTCATCATTCAAAAATCAATTTATGTAATCCATCACATCAATGGGCTGAAGGAGAAAATCAAATGATCATATTAATAAATGCAGGAAATGGTGGTGCCCGTGGCTCAACAGAGTAGGGCGCCAGCCCCATATGCCAGAGGTGGCAGGTTCAAACCCAGCCCTGGCCAAAATAAATAAATAAATAAATAAATAAATAAAAGGAAATGCAGGAAAAGCATTTATATCATAAATTTTCCATGTATGATACAAATTCTGAGCAAACTAGAAATATTTCCTCAACTTGATAAACATCTATAAAAAAACTATAGCTAACATCACACTGAAAGTGAAAAACTCAAAGCTTTCCCACTAAGTTCAGGAGCAAGACAAGGATAACCCCTCTCACCATTGTGTTTCAATATTGTACTGGAAGTCCTAACTAATGCGAGAACAGGAAAAAAGAAATAAAGGGTATGAAGCTTAGGAAGGAAAAACTAAAACTGCCCATGGTCAAAGATGACATGATTATCTGTGTAGAGAATCTGAAATAATTAACAAATAAACAAACAAAAATTCCTGGATCTAATAAGCAGTTATAGCAAGGTTAATCACTTTCATATATTGCAACAATGCACAAATGAAATTTGTAATTTTTTTTTTTTTTGGTAGAGGCAGAGTCTGATTTTACTGCCCTCGGTAGAGTGCCAAGACGTCACAGGACTCACAGCAACCTCCAGCTCTTGGGCTTCCACAATTCTCCTGCCTCAGCCTCCCGAGCAGCTGGGACTACAGACACCTGCCACAACGCCTGGCTATTTTTTTGTTTCAGTTCAGCCGAGGCTGGTTTTGAACCTGCCACCCTCGGTATGTGGGGCCGGTGCCCTACTCACTGAGCCGCAGGCGCCACCCTGAAATTTGTAATTAAAAGCACATTATCATTATATTAACATATCCCCAAAAAGAAATATTTGTGTGGGGCAGCACCTGTGGCTCAAAGGAGTAGGGCGCCAGCACCATATGCTGGAGGTGGTGGGTTCAAACCCAGCTCTGGCCATAAACTGCAAAAAACAAACAAACAAAAGAAATATTTGTGTGTAAAATGCTCAGGTAAAAGCTTTATGCTTAGATATTTAAAAATGAAATACTCAAGAGTAAATTATGTACAAAACCCACACAAGGAAAACTTTAACATTCTGGTGAAAAATATAGAAAATAACTAAATAAACAGAAAGATACACCATGTTTACGGATAGGAAGAATCAATATTGTCAAGATGTCATCCCTTCCCAGCTTAATCTATAAATTCAATGCAATGCTTATCAAAATATCAGCAAATTATTTTGTGATGAGGACAAACTGATTCTAAAGTTTACATGAACAGGCAAAAAACCCAACTTAGTACTGAAGGAGAAAAACAAAGTCAAAGGACTGGCACTCCTCAACTTCAAAACTAATTAGAAAGATAGAGTAATCGGGACAAAGTAGTATTTGTGACAGGATAGATAAATAGTTCAATGAAACAGGATAGAGAATACAGAAATACACTCACATAAATACAGTCAACTGATCTTTGACAAAACAGCAAAGGCAATACAATAGAGCAAAGAGTTGTTCTAGCACCATTTGTTTGTTGTCTTTCCAACAAATGGTGATGGAATGACTGGACATCCACATATTAAAAAAAAAATTAACTGAAATGTATCATCAGACCTAGATGCAAACACAAAATTATAAATCTTCTAGAAGATAACAGAAGAAAATCTAGATGACCTTGGGTATGACAATGACTTTTTAAATATAAGACAAAAGGTATAATTCTTGGAAGAACTGATTAAGTTGAACTTTATTAGAATTTAAAAATTCTCAGGTGAGCTCAGAGGTCAGACCCCCATTTCCAGGCACAAGCAGATTGCTTTCTTCAAGACACACCCACTGGGCTCCGATAGGATCATGAATAAAGCAACCTGTGATGGTTTTTTGGGTGTTTCCACCTTGGGTGGGAGCACACACCCTAATCCCTTCTCAAGACTGTAACCGACCTGATGATCTCTCCCTAGACGAGGAGGAACTACTTTCATTCATCTACCAACTTCAAACCATGTGTAATCCTCTAGACTTAAAACCCCTAGATGAAAGAGCCCACAAGGAGACTCCTAAGGGAGTTCTTCAGTTCTTCCCCCTTCCAGAAGCTCTGGTGATTTTTACTTCTTCTGTATTCCTTTCTAACTTATAATAAAAGTCCTATCTTACCACTAAAAAAAGAAAAAAAAGAATTTAAAAATTCTGCTTTCTTTTTTTTTTTTTTTTTTGAGATGGGAGTTTCACTGTTGCCCTGGGTAGAGTACCATGACATCATAGCTCATGGCAAACTCAAACTCCTGGGTTCAAGCGATTTTCCTGCCTCAGCCTTCCAAGGACTATAGGAATCCATCACAATGCTTGCCTAGCTAGTTTTTCTATTTTTAGCAAAGGCAGAGTCTCACTCTTGCTTAGGCTAGTTTCAAACTCCTAAACTCAAGCAATCCACTGCTTTGGCCTCCCAGAGAGCTAGGATTACAGGTGTGAGGCACTGAGCCTGACCAAATTTTGCTCTTTGAAAGATAATGGCAAGAAACTGAGACAACAAGCCACTGACTGGGAGAAAATATTAGCAAAAGATGTGCCTGATAAAGGACTATTATCCAAAATATGCAAAGAACACTTAAAGCTCAAAAACAAGAAAACAAGCAACTCAATTTAAAAATAGGTAAAAGATCTGATCATACACCTCACCAAGAAGATATGCAGATGGAAGTAAGATAAAAAGGTGCTCAAGCCAGGCACAGTGTCCCAGCTACTCAAGAGGCTGAGGCAGGAGGATCACTTGAGCCTAGTTTGAGGCTGTAATGGACAATGATCACACCTGGGAATAGCCACTGAATCCCAGCCTGGGCAATGCAGCAAGAGTTTGTATCTTTAAGAGAGAGAGAGAAATTCAACATGGTATTAAAAAATAGCAAATTAAAATAAAAAGGATACCATTACACACTTATTAGAATGGCCAAAACACTGACAACATGAAATTCTAGTGAGGATGTAAAGCAACAAGAACCCTCATTCATTGCTGATGGGAACATAAAATGGTACAGCCACTTTGGAAGACAGCTCGGCACTTTCTTATAAAACTACACATACTCTCACCATACAATCCAGCAATTGCAGCCCTTTATCCATACAAACTTACGTACATACAAACACTTGCACACAGATGTCTATAAAAGCTTTATTCATAATTGCCGAAACTTGGAAGCAACCAAGATGTCCTTCAGTAGGTAAATGAATAAAGAAACAGAGATGCATCCAGACAATGAAATATTATTCAGCACCAAAAAATAAGGAGCTATCAAGCCATGAAAAACCCATGGAGGAAACTTAAATATGTGTCACTAAGTGAAAGAAGCCTATCCGAAAAGTATACGTATTATACAATTCCAACTATCGGATATTCTGGGAAAGATAAAACTATGGAGACGATAAAAAGATTAGCCATTGCCAGGGGTTGAAGGGAGGAAGGGATGAATAAGCAGAGCACGCAGGGTTTGTAGGGTGGTAAAACTATTCTGTATGTAACTACAATGGTGGACACATGCCATAATGCTTTTGCTAAAACCCACAGAATGCACAATGCCAAGAATGAACCCTACTGTAAACGACAGACTCTGGGTGATAATGATGTATCAATGCAGGGTTGTCAAATGCAGCAAATGTACTCCTCTGGCTTGGGATGTCCAAATGAAGGAGGTAATCCATGTGTGGGGACAGGGGTTACATTGGAAATCTCTGTACTGTCTGCACAATTTTTCTCTGACCTAAAACTGCTCTAAGAATAATGTTTATTAATCAGAAAAGGAAAAGGCCAACAGTGAAAAGTTTTTCTCTTCCCTTTCCCCAAGTCACCCAGTTGATTCCTTGCCACCCTCAAGTCACCCACGATGACCAGCTGCTTGAGTGTCCTTCAAAGTTATCCTTGGTATTTACAATTACGACCACGTTCTTTTGATACCATAGTTGCCTCCCTCAAGGAAAAAGGATATTTGAAGTTACCCTGAAGAAGCAATGACCTCCCTCAACCCTCTCTAAGCTTCATTTAAACTTTTAGAGTTCAGACGCCAAATGGAATCTGTTTTTATGTTTTCCTGGGAGCTGGTGAGGTGCGCTGAAAAGAGCCTGGGACCTGGAATCTGCTGGGGCTATGTTCAGACTCATGCCCAGAGCAGATGATTTCACCTCTCTGAACCATTTCCACGTCTGAAGGGTGAAGGTACTCATCTTTACTCAAGGGCTGCTATGAGGATACGAGAATGAAGGTAAAACATCTGCTCTCCTCCTTCCTTCCCCTCCTACAGTTCCCCCAGTGCTTCTTTACAAATATAGAGAAAAGGAAAAGCAAATTCCCCACATCTACATGCTGTTTAATGATCAGCTTTGACCTAATTCTACTTCAAAGTGTTTCCTTCTCTTTCCTACCTCCCACTACCTCCCACCCAGACGCCAAGTATAGAGAACTCATGAAAACTGAGGCCAAATGGAAACCTGGAATACTAAAGCCTCTGAGAAAACAGCTGTTTGCTCATTTATTACCACGGTTTTGCTCCTGTTTTGTTTGATTATAAGAGCCTGTGGGGGAGGAATAATAATCCTTTACACTTTAGACTAGTCCACACAGGGCTCTTACAGCCTTCACTTCACTTCACGACTCTGAAAAAAAATGGAAGTTCAGAAATCAAATGCTTTGGCTTACAGGCCCCAGGCAGGAATGGGGCTAGTACCCAGGGCTTCTCATGGTTCCCTTGCCTTTTGGTGGCTCTAGATGGTTTCTATGTGCTACTGTATTACTGAGGATGCATTTGGCAACAAGCAGCAGAAAATCCAAGTCACACCTGCTAATGTAATTGGAAATCCAGATGTTGGGTGACGTGGGAATCAGTGTAAGGTATGGTCCCTGCTCTCTTTCTCTGCTCCTCCCTTGCTTTCCCCCCTCAGAATCTGGCCCTGCTCTATTCTTTTGTTGGGTATCCAGCATTTACCCCCAATTCCAACTTCATATTTTCTTCCTTTCACTTTTAGGGAAACTGTTCGTTGTCTAAGGCTTCCGGTATGCTATGGGGCTGACCTGGCCAGATCACTTCTCTCCTTGGCCCAGAGCTGGTGAGAAGAGGGGAGTGATACACACATAAGGCTTGGCCAACTGGAGACTCTCTCCTACAGTGCAAAGGCCCAAGCTTTCCTTTCTTTTCCTTTCCTCTTGGTCCCCTCCTCCCCTCCCCTCCTCTCCCTTCCAATTCCCTTCCCTTCCCTTCCCTTCTCTTCCCTTCCCTTCCCCTCCTTCCCCCTCTCCTTGGTCCTCTCCTCTCCTTTCCTCTCCTCTCCTCAACCCTCCCCTCTCCTTCTTTCCTTCCATTTTCTTTTTTTTTGGCAGCTCTATCACCCAGGCTAGAGTGCAGTGGTATCATCAGCTCACTGCAGTTTCAAATTCCTGGGCTCAAGCAATCCTCTTGCCTCAGCTTCCTGAGTAGCTGGATCTATAGCCGCATGCCACTATACCCAGTCAGGCCCAAGCATGTCTATGGGATGACCCTGCCTATGGCTCCATTGTCTAACCACTGAACTTTTTGTGGCTCTTGCCCCATTTCCCAGGCCTAGCTCTTTCATCTCTTCTGTGGATTCTGGGAGCCTCCACTTTCCAGCCAGTAAATGTCCTCTTTGCTTAAGAGGTCCAGAGGCAGTTTCTGTTATTTACAGTCTAGAACCCTGATCATGCCACCAGGAAGCAGCAATTCCACTCCTATATACTCAAGAGAAATAATGACATATCTCCATACAAAAAACTTGGACACCAATATTCACAGCAGCATTCTTCATGATAGCAAAAAAGTGGAAATAAGCCGAATGTCCATCAACTGATCTATGGGTAAATGTTAGTATAGTGTGGTATACCCATACAATGGAATATTATTCATCCATGAAGAGGAGTGAAGTGTTGATAAACACCACAACATGGACGAACTTTGAAAATCTTATGCCAAGTTAAAGAAGCCAGACACAAAGACCACGTAGGATTCCATGGATAGGAAATGTCCAGAGCAGACCAAGTCAGAGACAGGAAAAGTAGATTAATTTTTGTCAATCTTCCTCCAAAAGGGGCAGCTACCTCCCCCTTGCAGGAGGAAAAGTGACTGCTAACGGATATGG
Source organism: Loris lydekkerianus (assembly GCA_963574355.1). Classification (NCBI taxonomy): domain Eukaryota; kingdom Metazoa; phylum Chordata; class Mammalia; order Primates; family Lorisidae; genus Loris; species Loris lydekkerianus. The sequence continues at coordinate 23,754 of CAUYPK010076258.1, forward strand.
GTTTCTTTTGAAGGTGATGAAAATGTTCTAAGATTGTGATGCTCAACTCTGTGAATATGTTGAAACCCACTGACTTGTACACTGTAAAAGGGCACATTTTTTTGTATACAAATTATAATGTGATAAAGCTGTTATTTAAAAACAAAAGAACCCTCATCAAGATGCCTTGTAATGTAGAGAGTTCAACAGGGAGAGGCAGCCTGGGCCGCTGGGAAGAAAACCACGCCCTGGAGTCCAAAGGACTCAGTCCCAATCCCAGGTTTGTTTCTCACCAACCTGAAATTTCACCTTTTGGTTCTCGCTTTCCTCACTGATCACATGAAGAGACTCAGTAGATCACCATTTCCTAAATGTCAGTCTCCTGTGTGCCACTGCCGTGATTCTGTGCCGACTGAAAGATTATCTGCCTGTTTCTTTAAATTAGGTCGCTTTTTGATTTTTAACCTAGAATTATTATTCTAAACAAAAATATCCACAGAATCATGGGTTTCCTTTGCTAGTTATATTTTCAGATTTCAGATTTCAGATTTCAGATTCCTGTGCTAGTTATATTTTCAGATTTCAGATTTCAGATTTCACAATAAAATCAGCATCCCCTGCATTACCAGTTCTATTCCTACTGTTTGGGAGCCCTAGACTGGAGGATTTCTAAAGTTCCATGTACTGACCCGCTCAGAATACACAGGACAAGGTCCTCCCTTTGATCCTCATTCAGCTTCCACAGACACTTTAATCAATGGCCTTGTTATGTGGGATGGCTGCTACCATCTCTAGGTGTGGGGACTTGGGGTCAGCTAGAAGAGGGAGGCTGCCACAAGGCCACCCCCACTGGATACTGGGCATAGTTTCTGTAATTTTGCAGAGGAGGAGATTGTCTGGGAAACATTAACATACTAGAAATAAATCTTTGGACAATTCCAGTGCTCTTTTGATTATATCATAATAGGCCATGGAGTCAGACCTTTTGGAACGGATATATTTGTCACCCTCATCAAATCAGGCCATGCACATACCTGATGCCTCTGCCTGTGGGGAGGATCAGAGTTGAGGAATGAGACACAAATGTGGCTTTGCAGGGCAGAAAGTGTGTGACACCTTTCCTTCCCACTGTGAGGGTCACGTCCATCAGTTGAGGTGGTTTTTATCTGTCCAGATAGGAGAGCACAGCAGTGATGCGTTTGCTCCATCCAGAAAATAACTGTAGACAGCCAGTCCCGTGCAAAGTCCTGTGCTGGCACCACAGAGGAGACGAATGTGCCTCAGGGCTGCACTGAGCCCTTCTCAGGACTCCTGAGAACACACAGCTCCCAGCCCATGCCTGCCAACTCCTTGTGCAGCGTTCTTTTCACAGTAGCGCTGCCTTCCCAGAGAGCTGCCCTTGCCGCCAGGTTGTTTCCACTGAGACTCATTCTCCCAGGAGCCAGCAGTATTAGTAGTCCGGGTATGATGGGGGGCAAGAGGGACCTGCTCACAGAGATGTAGACCCAGCAGGAGCTGGGGGTAGTGTCTGGGAAGCTGGGAGCAGAGGAGCCAGGGAGCAGGCAGAGGGTAGGGAGGAGCGGGTGTGTGGGAGTACACAAAAGCTCATGGGGTGCGGGCCTTCAGTCACCTGGGGCTTTCTAGATAGTTCTAGTCCTGGATGAGGCACTTGTCCCTAACGTAGCAAGTCCACAAGTTCCTTCTGCAGTCCCTGCTCTTTTCTGGACCAGCAGCGACGGGCATGAGGCCCTCTGCCTTTTGCTTCCTGCTTTCAGCAGGCTTTCTCCATTAGGTTTGTACTTTGCAGGCTACGTGGGCACCAGGGCATGGCTTCTGAAATGCCCTCGCTTGCTGACATAGAGTGCTGCTGTGGACACAATTGCTCAGCCCATTCTGAGGCATGGTTAGTTGTCCAGGCAGATCAAGGATAGAGACCCAGGCTAAAGAGTTCTGTGAAGCCCCCAGTGATGATACCATGATTGGTGGACAACAGGGCTTCTGAACCTAGTCACTGTTGACATTTGGGCCAGATAATTCCTTGTTATCAGGGGCTGCCGGTGGCATCCCTACCCTCCATGCACTACAGAGTCCAGAGCAGCTCCTCAGGGTGACAACTGTAACTACCTCCAGACATTTCCTATATCCCTTGGGGTGGGAGATAGGAGAAAAATCATCTCCTGCTAAGAATCACTGGTGTACAGACTAGGAATTTGAGTTCTGGCTGAACCATTGGCTATCTGTGTGAACACAGGCAATTATTTAACTGATTTGTGGCTCAGTTTCTTTATCTGTAAAAGGGGAATAATAATAATAATAATATCTACCTCATAGGATTGTTCTGAAATGAGTTAATGCAGGTAAAGGACAGTGGCTAGTACCAAGCACTCAGTAAATACTATTGTTCTTTTTTTTTTTAAATACGGTATATGACTTTCAGTCTATTGTTCTTGTAACAGAAACAAAATGTAGGTGAAATAAATGGTCCATTAATAAAAAGGCTACTTCATAAATACTCATTGTAGTATAAAAATAAGAAATTCAATTCGTTTATTTTCTGTCCTGCTCATTTCTGATAAATTGTTTAAGGTAACTTAAAATAAAAACACACCACTGGGCAATTTAAAATTGAATCTGAGATTAATAACCATTACAACTGAATGAAAAACTGAAGAAGGGAAAGTTAATTCTATCAAGAACTCAAACTCAAAGGGAGTGTTCATTTTAGCAACAAATAGAACCCTAAGCTTCCCAGGAGCCATTGCAAAAGAAAAACACAAGAGAACTCACCACCAGGACCTCTGGGAGAGAGGCTTTTTCTTTTTTCTTTCTTTTTTTTTAATACTAAGCCCCAGAAGAACTTTTTGTCAAGTAAGTCTTAACACAAGGTCCTTGAGTAACAGAATGGATGATGTTTCAACAACAGTTCTAGAGGCAATGTTACATGCACCCCATCAATGCCCACCAGCAACAAAAGCTTCAAGTTTCACCACAGCTTTGCAGCTCTGCAGCTCTGCTCTGGCCAAGAATGTACCTTAAAGAGGAATCCCCAGCCCCACCACTAAAGAACGAATTCCCTGAAAATGCCTGACCCTCTAGCAGCAAGTTGGGGTTGGCAAGAGAAGCAGCCTCTCTCCCTGGGTGCCTTGCTCATCTCCTGGCCCCACTCCAGGCCAACTGGAAGGACTGGTCACTAGCACACACGGCCAGTTCCTCACACTGTGCTGATGGCTCAGCTGTCTGGCTGTAGCCCCTCAAAAGGGGGTCACACACTGGGGGGCTTGGCACTGAGGGAGACTCTGGAGCTCAACTCCCCCACCGCTCCAGCTCTGTGTGCACTAAAGACAGTGACCAGGGTGGGGGCTCAGAGTGCCCCAGGGCAGACGGAAACAGTCACCAGAACACGCTGTGTGGTGAAAAACAGCAGCCTGCCCTCTTAAAGTCCCTGTGCCTAAGTTTCTTCTTCTGTAAAATGAGGATTCTATTCATAGGGTTATTGTGCCAGTAGAGAGAGCTTTACATGTGAAGTGCTTAGACCAATACCTGGCACACAGCAAACATTAAGTTTACTCTGGTTAGTTTTTGCTCTCAGCAGTCTTGTGTGTGCCCTATGCTCAAGCAACACATCTCCTTCAATGTGGGAGATCACAGGGAAAGGGTACGTGTAACCCACAGCCAAACAATGGGCCCAAGCATTGGTTCATGAGATGTGGGAGGAGCCCTATGCCTGGGGTATTAGTCCAGACTCTGCCTCTAACTGGTGCCTTGGTCTGTGTGTCCTTGGGCTACACTTTGCTCATCTCTGGCCCTCGGTGTACTCACCTGTAAAATGAAACAATGGGTCTAAACAATTCCTACATTTGAATAGTCAAATTCATTATAATCACTTGAAGACATCACAAATGCAGATTCCCAGTTCCAAGCAAATGATTCCCTTCCAATCAAATCCGAATTTTTGGAAATGAAGGCTAAGAATCTGCATTTTATTGAGCTCCTCAGAGGATCTTAATGTTCAGTTGAAAGTTGAAATCCATTGGCACCAGATGGAAGGACATAGGGAGTATTTCCTAAACTGGGAATACCATATATACTCGAGTATAAGCCGAGTTTTTTCGGCACAAAATTTGTACCAAAAAACCTGAACTCGGCACAAATTTTGTGCCGAAAAAACTCAGCTTATACTCTAGTATATATGGTAATTAGTACCTAATTTATTATGAAAAATAGGGCAGTGGTGGGGAGGGGAGTTCCATGGTTATTCAAGTTGGGGAAATCTGTCAAAAAATTGAGTTGAGAGAATAGTGATTACCAGAGGCTGGGTAGGGTTTGTGGGTGGAGAGGGAATCAGGAGAGACTGATCAATGTGCAGAAAGTGACAATGAGGGTGGAGCAAGATGGTGGCTGAGTAACAGCTTCCCTGCAACTGGGCACCATGAGTCTGGGGAGATAAGACTCCAGGCATCTCTGGCTGGTGGGATCTGCCTATAATCATCCCTTTGAGGATACAGGGAGTGAGTAAGGGACTTCTGGGACCCCAAGAGGAGGACAAAAACAGTGGAAAACTCGCAAGTGGTTACGTGTGTTCGGTTGACTTAATCCCACCAGCAGCTGTAAGTAAAAGCAGCAGTGAGACTGCAAACCGAAAAGGCCTTACCTATGAACTGTTTTGGTGTTTTTGGACTTGGCACTCAGTTGAACTGCCTTGGGGAGAGCTTGAACAGGAGTGCAGAGAACTTTGGGCATTGTTTAGGGCCCCAGACTGAGCTGCTGAGCCGGACGGAGCTAATAGTGTTCAGCTGTGGGCCCCAGGGAGCCATTGTGAGAGAACTGCCCTGGCAAGCTCTGCCCTCAGGGTCACAGAACAAGGATCGGGTGGGAGCTAGTAACCTAGTAACTGAGCAGCCTAAAGGTGGGGACTGAGCTGCCTTACACCCTTAGCCCTCAGGGGCAGAGTGAGACCGGTTTTGGCACACTGGAGCCTTGGGCTGTTGCCCTGGGTAGAGTGCCATGGCATCACAGCTCACAGCAACCTCAAACTCCTGTGCTTGGCGCTGCCCGGACCTCCATAAGAGCTGCACCATGACCCCTGACCTGTGACCCGTGCCTGTCGGGCCTCTGCATGCCCTGACCAGGAACTGCGGGAGCCGTGCAACCCATGTCCTCCCTCGTGTACCCTCCCTGCCTCCACACCGGCCCACTTGTCTGGCTGGGAACTCTGGTAACTGTGTGCCCTCTGGAGCCCTCTCTGCCTCTGTGCAGAGCCCTTATCCTGGCCAGAGACTGTGGAGCATTGGGCTGTCTGTGCCAAAGTCACTGGGCTCCAGGCATTCCCAGAACCATGTGCACTACCTCCCGCCCTGTTGCTGGATCTGGGTGTGCCACACTCCGGAGCTGCTTCCACAATCAGGACTCCCTGGCTGGGCTGCCCCAGGGGGCAGGGGAACTACACAGGGTCAATCCCTACACAGAGCCATCAACAATAGAGTGATCCAACGGGGGTCTAAATTTTTTTTTTTTTTTTTTTTTTGCCTTGGTCTTTCCCTTTTTATTGACAGCCAAAAAGTTCCACCCCACAGGTACACTTCTCATTGGCCAGTTTGAATCAAGCGGGAGAAGCTATTCCCATCCAGAACTACAGGATTTCACAGAACTTGGAAATTTCAAAGTTTCAGGAAGTTAAGTTTACAAATTCCCAAGAGCTGAGTCACTGTGGAGAGGACCCTGCATGTGTATCCTTGTGGTCTCCTTAAGAAGACCTGTTCTTCTAGACTTCACCACTCTCGGCTATCCTCTCTCATTCCCCCCTTTTGAGACTCCAATATATTTTAATTTGAGGTCTCAATATCAGGTCGCTTTTTGATTTTTAACCTAGTATTATTATTCTAAACAAAAATATCCACAGAATCATGGGTTTCCTGTGCTAGTTATATTTTCAGATTTCAGATTTCAAATTTCACAATAAAATCAGCACTAATAAAACTTAAAATGTCTGTCCATCCCTGTTTCCGCAGGTGCCAATATTAATTACTTTTCAGCACTGAGGTTTTAGGGACTGTGACTCTTCTTGGGTTCTCCTCTCTCAGGCCTTAATAGTACCATGGTGGTGGGCTAATATACATATGGGCTTTTACTTTTCCCTGTGACATTTCCCCCTTTTTTCCAAATTTCAAAGTCTAAGACAAGTCCCTCGAAAAGTTTCCTCAAGCTTCAGCCATGTGTTGACCAGCCAGCTCCCAGTATGTGGCTGGAGCAGGGCAGGTGGGGTCTAATCTTGGAGAGACATCTCCCCAACTCTGAGGACAGCCAGAGGCAATGGTGAAAAACAATCATGAGGCAAAATCAATAGAAAAACTCTGGCAATATAAATAATCAGAGTAGATCAACTCCCCCAAGGGTCAATGGGGCAGACACAGCACAAGATCCCATGCACAAATAGCTAAGATGTCAGAAATAGAATTCAGAATCTGCATAGCAAATAAGATCGAATCAGAATTCCAAGCAGTAACACAAAAGATATCTCAAGAATTCAACGAATTCAAAGACCAAATGACCAAAGATTTTGACACATTGAGACAAGAAGTTGCAGCCCTCAAAGATCTGAGAAACACAGTAGAATCCCTCAGTAACAGAATGCAGCAAGCAGAAGAAAGGATTTCTGACATTGAAGACAAAGCTTTCGAACGCTCCCAAACTCTCAAAGAGGATGAGAAATGGAGGGCAAAAACAAATCACTCTCTCAGAGAGCTCTGGGATAATTAGAAGAAAACCTATATTCGTCTTATAGGGATCCCTAAAAGCGACAAAGTGGCTTCACAAGGCACAGAGTCTCTTCCCCATGAGATTATGTAGGAGAACTTTCCAGACATGGCAATAGATTCTGAAATTCAGATAGCAGACAGTTTCAGAACTCCAGCACGACTCAACCCAAATAAGACATCCCCCAGACACATCATAATCAATTTCACTAAAGTTAATATGAAGGAAAAAATTCTGAAAGCAGCCAGATGAAAGAAAACCATCACCTACAGGGGCAAGAATATTAGAATGGCTGCAGATCTCTCTGCTGAAACCTTTCAAGTTAGAAGAGGGTGGTCATCAACTTTTAATCTCCTAAAACAAAATAACTTTCAACCCAGGATCCTGTACCCAGCTAAGCTAAGTTTCATTTATGATGGAGAAATTAAATACTTCAATGACATTCACATAACTAAACCAGCTCTCCAGGATATTCTCAGACCTATCCTCCATAAAGACTAGCATAATCCTCCACCACAAAAGTAAACCCACCCAGAAAATTTTGATCAGATTCCAACTTCCACAGTCACAAAAGGATTAAAAATGTCCACCAGCCTCTCGAAAGGCTTATCAATATTCTCAATTAATGTGAATGGTTTAAATTGTCCTCTAAAGAGGCACAGGTTGACTGGCTGGATAGAAAACCTCAAGCCAGATATCTGCTGCATACAAGAATCGCATCTTACATTGAAAGACAAATATAGACTCAAGGTGAAGGGATGGTCATCTATATTCCAGGCAAATGGAAAGCAGAAAAAAGCAGGCATTGCAATCCTATTTGCAGATGCAATAGGCTTTAAACCAACCAAAATAAGGAAGGATAAGAATGGACACTTCTTATTTGTTAAAGGTAATACTCAATATAATGAGACTTCAATTATTAATATTTATGCACCCAACCAGAACGCACCTCAATTTATAAGAGAAACTCTAACAGACATGAGCAACTTGATTTCCTCCAGTTCCATAGTAGTTGGAGATTTTAACACCCTTTTAGCAGTGCTGGATAGATCCTACAAAAAGAAGCTAAGCAAAGAAATTTTAGATTTAAACTTAATCATTCAACATCTGGACTTAACAGACATCTACAGAACATTTCATCTCAACAAAACTGAATACACATTCTTCTCATCAGCCCACTAAACATACTCCAAAATCGACCATATCCTAGGCCACAAATCTAACCTCAACAAATTTTAAAAAATAGAAATTATTCCTTGCATCTTCTCAGACCATCATGGAATAAAAGTTGAACTCAATAACAACAGGAACCTGCATACCCA
>CAUYPK010076261.1:0-13640 GCA_963574355.1 Loris lydekkerianus
GGGGTGGAGGGAGGGGTATTGGTGGAATCACACCTATGGGGCATCTTACAAGGGTAAGGGTGAAACTCAGCAAATGTGAAATGTAAATGTCATGCTACGGTAACTAGGAAAATGCCAGGAAGGCTATGTTGACTAGTGGGATGAAAATATGTCAAATGGTCTATGAAGCTAGTGTATGATGCCCCATGATCATATTAATGTATGCAGCTATGATTTAATTAAAAAAAAAAAAAAAAGTAATTTTTAATGTAATTCAAATTGAAAGCAAGAAGTGTAATTTGGATACAGGTTAAAGTTTATGCTCAGTATCATTAATCTTTATTGTAGACTTTCACTAAAAGGAATTAAAGAGTAGATATTTTCTCATTAAACAGAAAAAAATGTTTTATTTAAAATTTTCATAAGCATCCAATACTTGATATCTATGTATTTTGTGATTTTTTTTTTTTTTAATAAAAACATTTGTTTTCTAAATGTATTTTCAGGAGAAAATATTTAAATTGGCATCAAGAAAACATTACTACAATTAAATAAAGATAATAAGATGTTTAGTAACTCAAGTAAAGAATCAAGTGATTCTCCTTTATGGAAATATTCAAGAAAAAAAGATACAAAGGTCCTAGATAATTGTAAAAGTCAAAAGATAAAAGAAAAAATGAAATGCATACATTTATATTGCTAAAAGATAAAATTAGGTCAATCTCTTAAAATCGTTTTAATTCCACCGTGTGTGTGTGTGTGTGTGTGTGTGTGTGTGTGTGTGTGTGTGGTGTGCAGCAAATATTAATGTACAGTTTTGGAGTAGCAGTACATTTGAGACACTGTTTAATGATATATACATATAAAGAACTGTAGAATGTTTAGGGCTGAAAAAGTCCTTAAATTATTATTATTTAGTAAAATACACTCGTTGCCCTCAGCCAAGGCTCTCTTTCTAAACTGGTATCTATACCTCCTCACTTCTCAATATGTTGTCATATGGCTTCTATAGGCATCTATGCCCACTAATCATATTTAAGCTACAATTTAAAGTCACAAACGATGAGCTGCTAAAACCAAATGACCTTTTACATTTGTTCTGATACTTGACTTCTTTGAAGCATCTGTGATTCTTAAACACATTACAGAATCACTGTGCTTATTCCCACCCTCTCTTTACTCCCTGGGCTCCTCAGCTAAACTTTCTCATTCTCTAGACCAGGGGTCCTCAAACTTTTTAAACAGGGGGCCAGTTCACTGGCCCTCAGACTGTTGAAGGGTCAGACTATAGTTAAAAAAAAAAAAAAAAAAACAACTATGAATAAATTCCTATGCAAACCGCATATATCTTATTTTGAAAACAAAATAAACAAAACAACAAACAAAACAAAACTAAAACTAAAAAAAGAAAAAAAAAAAAAAAAAGGGAACAAATACAATCACACCATCTCATGTGGCCCCTAGGCCATAGTTTGAGGACCCCTGCCTCAAGTACTTAAATACTAGCATTCATCATCATCATCATCTTCTTCTTTTTTTTGAGACAGGTTCTCATTCTATCACCCTGGCTAAAATGCAGTAGCATTATTATAGCTCACAGCAACTTCAAACTTCTAGGCTCAAATGACCTTCCTGCTTCAACCTCCCAAATAATTGGGACTAGAGGCACACATGCCATGAGGCCCAAACAATTTTTCTATTTTCAGTAGAGACAGGGTCTCACTCTTGCTTAGGCTGGTCTTGATCCTCCTCCCTTGGCCTCCCAAAGTTCTAGGATTACACACATGAGCCACTGTGCCTGGTCAATGCTTGTATTCTTTAGGGTTCAGCCCTAGCTACCTAATCTTGCTATTATCCATCCTCACTTCAGATAATCTCACTTATTTTTAGTGTTTTAACTCCCCTGATGTTTCCCACATCTTTAAGATCCTTCCATCCTACTGCTTATTAGACATCTTCTTCAAAAGTGACTCAAGAATACTCTAAATATAAATTCATCAAATATTTATCAAACTTTTTCTTGTTCCTTCATTCCCACCATCACTCTAACTAGTTTAGATCTTCAAAATCTCTCAACTGATAAGCAGACCAGTACAGAGATTTTCACTCCCTATGTTGGTGGTAGTAGTCATGGGTACTCTGAGAAACTACCTCCAACTGTTCTAATTTGTATCCCTGGTTACCAACTACTGAGACAGATTGACAGGTCTATTTCTCATCTTCTCTTATCCTCTTATGTCCATCTTCTCAGGAACTACTACCACCTAAACTTGTAAAAATCAAGTCTGATTTAATCTTACCCCTCCCTACCACCCACGTATAGCACAGGCTATATATCCTGTACATGCTACAGTTCAAATATTTGAGTATGGCATACAAAGCTCTTCATATTTAGTGCCTACCCTCTTCTTCCTGATGCTTCAATCTCACATATTACACCTTACAGTCAATCAACACAGAGCTGGAAATAATTCCCCAGACACATTGTGCTGTTTTTTTTAATTGTTGTTATTGTTGTTGTTGTTTTGAGACAGAGTCTCACTTTGTCGCCCTTGGTAGAATGCTCACAGCAACCTCAAACTCTTGGGCTCAAGAGATTCTCTTGCTCAGCCTCACAAGTAGCTGTGAGCTATGCCCGCCACAATGCCTGGCTATTTTTAGAGACGGGGGTGGGGGGTGAGGGATGGGGGGGTGTTGCTTTTGCTCAGGCAAAGTACTCGAACTGAACTCGTGAGCTCAGGCAATCCACCCACCTCGGCCTCCCAAGTGCTGGGATTAATAGGTGTGAGCCACCACTCCAGGCCTCAAATTGTACTGTTTTACACTTCCATCTCTTTGCACCTGCTGTTCTCACTCCCTAAAATCCTTGCCCTATGATACAAACTCTGCTTCAAAATTCAGTTTAGACATCACTTTATAAAGTCTCTTCTGTGTAATCTCATTAACTTGTCCTTAAACCTATTTGTATACCTAAATGACAATGTATTTGTTTAAACATTTATACAGTCATTTGAAATATATTAATTGCCTACTATGTACCCAATATTACGATAGGCCCTAATTATTAAATGATGGAGAAAAAAGTCATGGTGCATGTGATATTTAATTTAAAGTTTATTGTGGGTCTTAGTAAAAGATGACCAAGTACAAACACAGAAATAAATTTTATCATTGTAAGATAAATGTATCATTATAAATTGTGATGTATGCTATAAAGGAATAGAATAGGATGCTATAAAAAGAATAATAAAGGAAAATACTTCAGAGAGAAAGAGATCTTTGCAAAAGCAGCATTTGTGCTTCTTTGGAAAGAAAAGAAGGAAGAGTTTCAAGAAGAGTAAATATCAAGCATGAAGTTTCAAGAAGAGTAAATATCAAGCATGAAGATTTTCAATATCAACATAAGAGCTTGAAGAGTCAAAGAAACTGAAAGAAGGCCAATGTGTGCCTAACATAGAGTAGGCAAGAAAATAAGATAAGGTTGAAGAGATGCCAGAAGCCAGATCATACAGTCTTAAAGGCACTATTAAGGAATTTGCATCACATTCCAACAGCAATGGGAAACAATCAGAGAGTTGTAAAAGCAGGATGAAGGTGACCTGATTTACAGTTCTAGGGTATTATTCTGAGATCTCTGTGGAGAACAGATTTGATGATAGGGAGAGAAGAACAGTAATGAGAGTAGGAAGCAAGATCAGTTAGTAGGCCACTCCAAAAACTCTAAGAGAAAGAGAAAGATGCCTTGGGCAAGGATGGTGATGATAGAAATGGAGAAAAGTGGATGGACGCAAAAGTATTTTGGAGGTAGATTTAATAAGACTTGGTAACAGATTCAGATGGGGGAAGTTAATGAGGAAAAAGATATAAAAATAGTTCTACACCTCCAAGGTTATATACAATCAAATGGTGGCACTTTTTATTCTCTTTTTTTATTTACCGAGATCAAACCACATTTCCATTTTATGTTGTTATGTTGTTACGTTTCTCAAGGATAGACAGAACTAATTCTAGTAACTATACCTTCAACGTTTCTTAAGGATAGAACTAATTCCCGAGATCAAACCACATTTCCATTTTATGTTATGTTATGTTGTTACGTTTCTCAAGGATAGATAGAATTCTAATAACTGTACCCTCAACATTTCTTAAGGATAGACAGAACTAATTCTAATAACTGTTACCCTCAACGTTTCTTAAGGACAGACAGAACTAATTCCCGAGATCAAACCACATTTCCATTTTATGTTATGTTATGTTGTTACGTTTCTTAAGGATAGATAGAACTAATTCTAATAACTACCCTCAGCAACTAGTAAATACCCAGCACATGTAGAGTGCTCATTATATATGTGTTGCATGATATAAGAGTATATATTAAAACAAATGAGCAAACCTGAAGCACTATAAAGCACTGAATAAATAATGATAATGAAAATTAAAAGTAGAAAAATTCATACCTAACTGGGGTGTGTGGTGAAATCACATTCACCTCTTCAGCAGCATTATTTTTTCGTGGTGTTCTCTGTGTTTCAAAACTACATGATGATAAAGAAAAACATTCATACTGAAAACTTACAATTTGTGCTTTATACATCAAAAAAGCAGTGCAATACTTTCTGTTGCCTACCAACATCATATAAAATAGTAAATTGATAATAGGATAGAAAAGAGATGACCCAACTGCTACTTAAATAAATAATATTTTACTTTTTTTAACAATGTTCTTAAGTGTGGGCCTATTTCCATTATGTTTATGGCAAAGAGGTACACCAATAATTAAGCATTTTTTTGAGAGTGAAAGTTCAGCCTTTTCTCTCTGGTGGTATTAGTAACCAAGTTGTTCAGTATTAAAAATAATAAAGCTCTTATTTTTCAATGCATTATACCTTCTATAAACTTTACTTTCACTTACATAAAATTAAAAACATTACTATGTTTAAACTTCCTACGTTTAAATTACACCTATTTTCAGTTTCTTATTTAAAAATTTTATGCTAAAGATGATCAGTCATAAATTTTTGTAATTATTCTCAACCATTCTTATTTTAGGTTTTATATAGTCCAGGAGTATATAATTTTATATTAACTTTTTTTAAATGAACCAGGCAGTCAATAGTAGATGAAAGGACAGAAAAGAGACAGAAACTCCAACCTGAATAAACTAATTACTCCAACCATTATGACAAAATCAGTTAACTAGAAAAAAGATAGTTGTTATAAATGCAATTTATATTAAATCTGTTAATAAACTATATGCTTAAAATATGATTAATCTTGACTTTATTATAAAGACATTTGAAAGTTATAAATGATACTTAAAATCTACTTAACTACCTACATATCAGACTATTATCAAAAGTATATTAATGAATAAAAATACACATGTGTGATACCTGTCTATAGGATCAGTCTGAAGAGTTTTATCATGATCCAAAAATAATCTTGCATCTAGATCTTTGTTTTTGAGATAAATTTCTTCATATCGTTTAGAGAGACTTTCAACCTCAAAAGAAAAAAAAAACCAATGATTATCTTTTTCATGTTATTACATCTCGTACTACAAAGTAGCACAGATTTCATTAGAGAACTATTATGTACAATATACATTTTTTTCACAATATATACTGAGTTCAATATACGCAGCATAAACAAGGTACAGAAAATTACAGGTTTATTTTACATTTGCACCCCATTTATTAGAATTTTACATAGACAAACCTCACTGATGCCACAAATAGTACTTAATATAGATAAAATAAATAATATAAAATATTATTATAATCACTTAATTGTCAAGATTCTCTAAATATCCTATACTACATTTATTAATATAAAATAAAGCATTTTTTTCAAACATTGCAACAAATCCTCTTGATTATATATTTTGCCAATCTTTCTAAATCCTGTGCTTCATCCCATCTCCCTCCAGTTAAGTATCTTGGGCAAGAGAATTACCTCAATCAATCAGGTCAAATAATATAATTGTATAATTTATTCCCAATCTTAGACACATTTCAATTGATACAATCTATGTTTTATCATTTCTGATCCATAATCATATTTTAAAAACCAATGCCCTATAGACTATTGGCATGCTTTCTACTGTGACTTTTGAAAGTGATTTGGACCTAAGACAACTAAAATTGCATTCTAAAAGGAGTGGGAGGAAAAAACCAAATTAAACGCAAACTTTTTGTTAGTCTGCAGAAGTATATTAGGCAGAACAGTCACTCGTGCTTGTTCCAGTACTACTTTACTGAAGCACTAATTATCAATCATCTACTGATTGGAAGTTATATGCAAAATAGTAGGAAAAATGGAAAATTTCTCTTAAGATGTCTATTAAAAATATAATATTTTTTAAGAGAAAAAGATTACTACAAGTGTATGAGATTCTTTAGATTGTAAATAGCATATTTTGGGGTACCTAATGTGGTAATAACACTTAGTCCCTTTCTTGCCTCTTATGTACCATATCTTACCACTCTTTTACCCTGTCTCAACTTTACTCAATAACTTGGAGTTAAGTGATTAGGCCATACCAACACGCACCACCGTGTCTTTGAATCTGCAATATCCAACACCTAGAAACACCATCTCTCATAAGGCTTACTCAACTCAGAAATGACATTACCTCCAAACTGTTTTCCACAAAATCAACTTGCCTCTGTTTGGATTAGGTAGCCCTCCTCTGAGATACCACAGAACCTTCTGGATACTTCTTTCAGACTCTTGTAGACTCTTATAATATTCTATTTCTTTGTCTGCTTCTCCCACTGGGACCTTAACTGACTTAAGACAGTGACTTAGAGTTAAATCTCTGTGTCTATGGTATCTAGCACAATGCCTAGCAAATAGTAAGCACTCAAAAAATATTTGTTGAATTAATAATTTAATTAATTCAAGAACTAGTTAACAATTTAGGTCACAGAATTAGCAGTTTAGCTATTTGCTTTTGTGCCTTAAGGTCTTGGTAACTAATACGAGGTTCTTCTAAAACACTGCTGCTTTTATTCTTAATGTTTATCGGGGCATTCTTTTCTCTTAATATTTCACATTACCAGCCAAAGGTCTAAGTTGTTCTGTACTCATTGAAAACACATTTGTGGCAAAATATGAAACAAAACAGATGAATGATACCTCATTAAGGTAAAAGATTTCTGCAATATGGTCACAGTCATTTCTATCAAATTTATTTTCAATTAAGTGGCTTTCAAAAATGCTCAAAAGAAATATTCCACAGTATAGTAGTACAATAATGCTGATGCCAATAGTCATAGATCCTATGATTAAGGATGTATACCAGAGTAAATAAGAATCAAATTTGAGTATATTTACTTATTTATTTATTTATTTCCTTCCTTATTTATTTTTTTTGAGACGGAGTCTCACACTGTCACCCTGGATGGAGTGCCTTGGCTTCACCACTCACAGCAACCTCAAACTCCTGGGGTCAAGCAATCCTCTTGCCTCAGCCTCCATAGTAGCTGGGACTACAAGCACTGCCACAATGCCCAGTTGGTTTTTCTATTTTTAGTAGAGATGGAGTCTTGCTTTTGCTCAGACTGGTGTCAAACACCCAAGCTCAAACAATTCACCTGCCTTGGCCTCCCAGAGTACTTGGATCACAGGCGTGAGCCACCATGCCTAGCCTGATTGTATATGTAGACATTTATTGGCATTTAAAAATTTAAAAGTCTAACAATTTGGTTTTTGAAAAATGTCAGTGCAAATCAATTTCTAATACACATCACAAAATGGTGCTTGTTTATATATTTGTGTATATATTCAAAAGTTTCTTTGCTACTATAAAGTTGGTTTCAACATAAATCACCTTAGCTAGATTACTCTCCTTGCACAAAAAAATCTGACATACAGTAAATTAATCATAAGAAATCCAGAGAACTAATTTTACTTCCCCAAAGTCCAAAATGTGTATATATTTTTATTAAGACTTTTTCAGATTACCTCTGGAAGTCCATTAGAAGATGCAATTCCAAGAGAATTAATAAAAGGTATAAAATTTTTGAAATAAACATTTTTCACCTGAAAAAAAAAAATTACAACATAACTATTAAAATTTAAAACAAAACAAAATCTAATCTCTGTCTCTATTAACATCAGAATGAAAATGTTAAGTGACTTTTTATCAATGACATCCAACCATGCCAATTCAGTTGTTTATTTTTTAACATATGCAGGGGAAATTTCAGGCTCTAAATTTGCCATAAGTGGGGAATTGCTAAGGAAATGGCAACTATTGGAAGAGAACCCATTGAAACCATTTTCAATGTTCCAAATTTAACTACCCTTAAAAAGAGAGAACACTCAAAGAAGATTAACCAATTTGACCAAATTTGCACAACAAGGAAGCGGCAGAATTAGAATTAAAATCCAGCCTGTCTACCATCAAGGCCAGGGCTCTTTTCTCTTCTCTACATTGTCTCTGAATTCTCCCCAAAGCGTAACTTTGGGTCACTTCATACATGGGTCAGCTAAAGGGTCAGATTTTTTCTTTTTCCTTAAAATACTATGTCAATTTAAAAGCATAAATTTAAGAAAATAATTTCTTAAACAATATTAATACCCAATAATTCATTCCAAAACCAAATAATCTTTTGTAAGATTATACATCGTTTCATGCAAAAGGACTCTACAACTGTCATAGATTAAAAAAAAAACACTCAGAAGACCTGGAGTTATATTCCTGGCTAATCTACATTTGTAATGATATATATATTAAGTAGCTGGGAATTTTGACCAACTTGAATTTCTTTAGTTAATTAAGGAAAGTAGAAATACACATAACATACAAATTTGTGTTAATTGACTGTTAAGTAGCCGGGAATTTTAACAAACTGGGGTTCCCAGCCTCCCAAGTAGCTGGGAATTTTAACCAACTTGAATTTCTTTAGTTAACTTCCTTTTTGAAACTCCAAGTCTACATTTATTAAGGTAGGAATAATTTAGTATCAGTTTCTACTTTCTACTTACCAAGTAAATTGTAAAAATTAAGTCTCTGAGATACTTACTAGTTTTGCATTCTAATTAACTCACACTTACCTACAATGTTTATAAGATAGTTTTAACTGACCAATTAGTATGACTAAACAATAGTTATATAACCAGAAATGCAACATCTAAATAATCAGATGTCAAATAATTAAAATATCACTATCAATTAGAGCTTTTAATTGACTATACTTAAAAAATCATTAACTATATAGATTCTAAGAAATTATGTAAAATGAGAAGTAAAAAAATGATTTATTTCTAATCTTAAAAATGAAATTTTACATATACAGGACTTAAAAAATTATATTTACTATCAATTATCTTATAAATAAGCAAAAGAACTGGAGTAAAAAGAAATATTTCATTCAACTGCATCCGTCAGCTTATTTACAAAGATACTTTGTAATTCTAGAAAACAAAGTAAATACTTGAATATATCTATAATTGGTACATCTGTATCTATGAACATTTGACCCTTAGACAATGAAGGGATTAGGGGTGCCAATCCACCATGCAATTGAAAATCTGTGTATAACTTTTCATTTTTTAAAGATAGGGTCTCACTATTTTGCCCAAGTTTGACTGCAGTCGCTATTCACATGGGTAATCATTGCACCCTACAGGTTCAAACTCTTGGGCTCAAGCAATCCTCCCACCTTAGCCTTCTGAATAGTTGAATTTTGACTCTTCTAAAACTTTACTAGTGGCCTACTGTTGACCAGAAGCCTTACCAATAACATAAATGGTCAATTGATATAAATTTGTATGTGTATTACTATTGTATTCTTTTTTTCCAGTTTTTGGTTGAGGCTGGGTTTGAACCCATCACCTCTGGCATACAGGGCTGGCGCCCTACTTCTTTGAGCCACAGGTGCTGCCCTATTACTATTGTATTTTTATAATAAAATAAGCTAGTGAAAAATGTTAAGAAAACCATACAGAGGAGAAAACACATTTACAATAAGTTTATGTCATCTATTAACAAGATTAATTGTCTGTCTAAAACAGTCATTCTCAGCCTTCCTAATGACGTGGCCCTTTAATACAGCTCCTATGGGTCGCGACCCACAGATTAAGAACCACTGCTCTAAAAGGATGAGCAACCACAGCTATACAGTGCAATCTATAGTACATATTAAGCCATTCAACTTTTTCTTGTAATGTCATGATTTGTCTCTGCTTCTTAGGAGCACTTCCAGCATCACCAGTGTCAAACTGTATGAATCCTATGGTATTATTTAAAGTTTATGGTATTGTATAAAACACAATTAAAATCAAGCAAGAATCATAAGAGATCACTTTTTCTGCCATATGCAAATTAGTGGAGAGATGAACTGCTCTTTTGAGATACCCATTTTTGAGACAGAATCTCACTGTGTGCTGTGCTGTCACAGCTCTAAGCAACCTTAAACTCTTGGACATAAGTGATTTTCTTGCCTCAGTCTCCCAAATAGCTGGGACTACAGCTGCCTGACACAATTTCCAGCTATTTTTTTGTTGTAGTCGTTGTTTAACAGGCCCAGGGTAGGTTCAAACCTGCCTGCCTTGATGTATGTGCTGGCGTGCTAACCACCGAATTATGGGAGCCGAGCTGAGATACACATTTTAAAGGAATAATACGTGCCACACTTAAGTACACCTAAAAACAATGGGAAGTGCTACAAAATTATTACAGTAGTACAATATGAACTATAGCAAATTTTATGATGTTAATTAATAAATTTAAACTTCTTAGATCAACAGATCTGTATATATTTTATGGTAGTAAAAATAAAATAGATTAGTATTTACAAATATTTTATGTATTCACCATAACATAACTTAACTTTTTCTTAATTTTTTTGGTATTTCTACACTAAAAAATTTCTGTAAGCTTTTTCAGATTGTCATAAATCTCAAAACAATTTCCCCAATGTATTTATTGAAAAAAATCTGCATATAAGTAGACCTGTGCATTCCAAATACATGTTATCCAAGGATCAATAGTATATTTGTTGAAATTAATAAGAGGCATGGTGCTAAAACCCATATAATTTCATAAATCATCCCAATGCTTTTTTTTTCACTTTTTTTTTCAAATTATTATAAAATCATAGCTGTGTACATTAATGTGATCATGGGGCATCATACACTGCTTTTATAAACAGTTTGACACATTTTCATCACACTGGTTAACATAGCCTTCCTGGCATTTTCTTAGTTATTGCGTTAAGACATTTATATTCCATATTTACTAAGTTTCATGTGTACCCTTGTAAGATGCACCACAGGTGTAATCCCACCCATCACCCACACCCCCTTCCCCATATTCTTAGGTTATAAATGGGTCATAGCTTTCATATGAAAGCCATACATTAGTTTCATAGTAGGGCTGAGTACATTGGATACTTTTTCTTCCATTCTTGCAATACTTTACGAAGAATATGTTCCAGCTCCATCCATGTAAACATGAAAGAGGTAAAGTCTCCATCTTTCTTTAAGGCTGCATAATATTCCATGGTGTACATATACTATAATTTATTAATCCATTTGTGGATTGATGGGCAATTGGGCTTTTTTCATGACTTAGCAATTATGAATTGGACTGCAATAAACATTCTGGTACAAATATCTTTGTTATAATGTGATTTTTGGTCTTCGGGGTATATACCTAGTAGAGGGATTATAGGCTTGAATGGCAGATCTATTTTTAGATCTCTAAGTGTTCTCCATACTACATCTTTCCAAAAGGAATGCATTAATTTGCATTCCTGCCAGCAGTGTAGAAGTATTCCCTTTTCTCCATATCCAAGCCAACATCTCTGGTCTTAGGATTTTGTGATTTGGGCTAATCTTACTGGACTTAGATGGTATCTCAAGGTAGTTTTGATTTGCATTTCTATGATGATTAAAGATGATGAGCACTTTTTCATATCTCTGTAGGCCGTGTGCCTATCTTCTTCAGAGAAATTTCTCTTTAAGTCTCTTGCCCAGCCTGTGATGGGATCACTTGTTTTTTTCTTCCTTATACATTTGAGTTCTGTGTGGATTCTGGTTATTAAACCTTTGTCACAGACATAACCTGCAAATATCTTCTCCCATTCTGAGAGGTGTCTGCTTCCTTTATTCACCGTGTTCTTGGCTGTGTAGAAGCTTTTTAGTTTGATCAGGTCCCAGTAGTGTATTTTTGAAGCTGCTTCAATCGCCCAGGAGGATCCTCCTCATGAAATACTCTCCAGACAGATTTCTTCAAGGGTTTTTCCCTGCACTCTCTTCTAGTATTTTTATAGTTTCATGTCTTAAGTTTAAATCTTTAATCCAGTGAGAGTCTATCTTAGTTAATAATAAAAGGTGTGGGTCCAGTTTCAGTCTTCTACAGGTTGCCAGCCAGTTCACCCAGCACCATTTGTTAAATAGGGAATCTTTTCCCCACTGAATGTTTTTAATTGGCTTGTCAAAGATCAAATAATGGTAAGTAGCTAGATTCATCTCTTGGTTCTCTATTCTGTTTCAGACATCTACTTTTTGGTTTTTGTGCCAGTACCATGCTGTTTTGATCACTATCAATTTATAGTACTGTCTCAGGTCTGGTAGTGTGATTCCTCCTGCTTTGTTTTTATTTCTGAGTAATGTTTTGGCTATTTGAGGTTCTTTCTGATTTGATATAAAACTAAGTATTATTTTTTCAAGATATATAAAATATGACAATAGAGCTTTAATAGGAATTGCATTAAAATTATATATTGCTTTGGGTAGTATAGACATTTAAACAATGTTGATTCTTCCCAGCCATGAGCCTGGTATGTTTTTCCATTTGTTAACATCTTCAGCTATTTCTTTTTTTAGAGTTTCATAGTTCTCTTTGTAGAGATCTTTCACATTCTTTGTTAGGTATTCTACCAAATATTTCATCTTCTTTGGCACTACAGTGAAAGGAATAGAGTCCTTGACTATTTTTTCAGCTTGGTTATTGTTGGTATATAAAAAGGCTACAGATTTATGGGTGTTGATTTTGTAGCCTGAGACATCGCTATATTCCTTGATCACTTCTAAAAGTTTTGTAGTAGAATCCTAATGTTTTCCAGATATACGATGTGGAAGAGTGAAAGTTTTATCGCTTCTGACTCTATGTGGATACTGTTGATTGCCTTTTCTTCCCTAATTGCAATGGCTAAAACTTCCATTACAATGTTAAGGAGCAATGAAGACAATTGGCAACCTTGTCTGATTCCTGATCTAAGTGGAAATGATTTCAATTTAACTCCATTCAATATGATATTGGCTGTGGGTTTGCTGTAGATGACCTCTATTAGTTTAAGAAAT
This sequence comes from Loris lydekkerianus, assembly GCA_963574355.1. Classification (NCBI taxonomy): domain Eukaryota; kingdom Metazoa; phylum Chordata; class Mammalia; order Primates; family Lorisidae; genus Loris; species Loris lydekkerianus. The sequence goes on from CAUYPK010076261.1 coordinate 13,297, forward strand.
GTCCCTTCTATACCAATTTTCTTAAGTGTTCTGATTATGAAGAGATGCTGGATATTATCAAAAGCTTTTTCTGCATCAATTGAAAGAATCATATGGTCCTTATTTTTTAGTTTGTTTATGTGCTGAATTACATTTATAGATTTATGTATATTGAACCAACGTTGAGAGCCTGGGATAAATCCCACTTGGTCATGGTGTAAAATGTTTTTGATGTGTTTTTGGATTCTGTTTGTTAAGAACTTATTGAGTATTTTAGCATCAAAATTCATTAGTGATAATTTTCTTTTCTTGTTGGGTCTTTCTCTGATGTAGGGATCAAGGTGATGTTTGCTTCATAGAATGTG
>CAUYPK010076262.1:0-71836 GCA_963574355.1 Loris lydekkerianus
TTCCATGACTTAGCAATTATGAATTGGGCTGCAATAAACATTCTGCTATAAATATCTTTGTTATAATGTGATTTTTGGTCTTCTGGGTATATACCTAGTAGAGGAATTCTAGGATCGAATGGTTAAGTGAATTTTTTATTGTTGTTTTTGTTTTACTTATGAAAATTAAGCATTAGATTTGTCTCCAAATAACACTTCTAGGCGCAAACAAGGTAAAAATGGAAAGTCTTGGTTTACCATGATACTAGTAACAGTGGCAAAACAACAGACAGCTAGACAAAGTCTGGCATATCAAAGTTCAGTTTTATGAATGGTAAAAGAGGCATCCTTATGTTCTTTCCTAGATCCACAGGCACTTCAGACTGCATCTGTGCTGCCTTGAAAATTCCAATTCACCTTCCAAAAAGTAAGATTTATTTGACTTTGAACACTGGGGACACCCAGCAAGCAGATCAGAATGTTGATGCAGAAAAAACTATGTTGACTCCATTGAGATGCTTGGGATTGTTGGGGTGACAATAAACAAAAGAACTCTGGCCCTGCTGTGGGGAGGCAGGCTGTATGGGACCGCTGGTCTCCTGGGTCAGCAAGTGCATCTAGCAGGCACAGAGGGCTAGCTCTTCAATTCTATGGGGAGGGAGTTATGTACCTCTACTTCTTCAGGCTGGCCAGGGGTGGAACATTAACAGCGGAGACCACGTTGTGCAGGAACACACAGGCCCCACTGGAGGGTCAACTGCTTCCCAAGAGAAGCCTCAAAACTCCCATGTGAGTCTTTCTGGTTTTAAACAATGTGCCAAAGAAAAGAAGACTGGGGGACAAATTCAGCATGAGCGCACCCATCCTTGAGAGCTACTACACAGCATGCCTCCCCTGCCACCAGGCAGATAAGTAAGTTCAACCACTGCCTGAGATTAGCATTAAAATCTCTCTCTTCTCGGCAGCACCTGTGGCTCAAAGGAGTAGGGCACCAGTCCCATATGCCAGAGGTGGCGGGTTCAAACCCAGCCCCCGCCAGAAACTGCAAAAAAAAAAAAAAACAAACCCAAAATAATAATAATAAAATAAAATAAAATAAAATCTCTTCTGATGTGTTAAGCTGCAGAGGGACTGGGGCTGCTGCAGAGCTGTGTTAATGATGGTGAGGTGTAATCATCAGTTAAGGGATTGTGGAGTCATAGAAAGATGCCACATTTCCCTGTTCAACAGAGAAAATAATGCTGGCAGGAAGCCTTAAAGAGAAAATCTGCAGGATAATATTTTAACCTGGTTTACAGCACATTGTAAATACTCAATAAATGTCACTTTTTATATTTATGTAATTTATACATTTTACAACAAATGCATTTTTGAGAACTTATTCTGTTACACTGCAGTACAAGCCCTGCTGGTTCACAGCAGAGAATGTGACACAAGTTTACATTTTGTGAGGGACTAACAAGGAAATAAATAAAATAAACATAATTGTTCCACACAGACAAGTACTAAGAAAATGATGCCAGGAAGATGAGGCCGAGTAACTGGGGCGGGAGGGACCGAGCTGCAGTGGGATGTCAGACAAGGCCTCTTTCCGAAGGCGCCAAGAAGACGGGACCCTAAAGGATAAGAAGAAAGCAGTCGTGTGGAAACTGTCGGGTCCACGGTAAATGATGACACCAGTAGCAAGGTCTCCGGCTGAGGGACCTTTGGTGGTTCTGAGAATGTAAAGGAGGCCAATGTGGCTGGATAAAAGGACTAAGGAGTTTATAAAGATGCCAAAGAACTTCCCCAAAATGGTTGTTAAGGCTTCATAAGGAACAGGGGATTTAGGTTCAATGCAAAGGCAGCTACCACCCCAGTCTCTCCCACTACCACCTTGGCACAAGAGATGAGGAAGAGTCAGCAAAGATGGACCCCAGGTATCTTCCAACCAGTAACTGCCATTTGCCTGCCCTCGCTAGTTAAGCCAGTATTTACAAAGCTTCGGTGCAGGAAATGCACGGTGCCCTCAGACACGAATCTTAATCCTGATTGTTTTGAGCTCTCTTCAACACTCCACACACGCCTGCCATTGCAATAGCTGGTGGAGACACTTCCTTCAGACAGGTGAATGTCTTCGCTCAGACACAGTCATTCCCTCGTGATCTGTGGTTTTGTTTTCTACAGTTTCCTTTACCCACAGTCCAAAATTGTTTAGATATGTTGAAAGAAAAAGAGAGAGACCATATCCAGAGAACTTTTATTACAGTGTTCTAACTGCTTCTTTTATTATTACTTATTGTTAATCTCTTGCCATGCCTTATTTCTAAATTAGACTTTATCATATATACATATATGCATAGAAAAAACACAGTACATCCATATAGGGTTCATACTACCTGTGGTTCTAAGCATCCATTAGGGGTCTCGAATGCATCCTTGCTGATATGAGGAGACTATTGTGTTACTTCCCCCAGTGTATTCTCCACTCTGCTTTTCTTAAATAGACCTATGGCCTTCTAGTAGACTGTACAATGTCATTATCTCCTCTCTTTCCCAAGTATGCTCTAAAAAGACAGGGCTTTGTGTTTTTTATTCATGGATATGCCCCACCCCACCCCCCATGCCTAGAAGAGTGCCTGGAATATATGAGGTGCTCAGTAAACATGTACTGACTAAAAATAAAAACTCACAAAAGTAAGTTTATTAAAGACAGAGAATGCCCCTCAGTTATCTCCCTTTAAAATATGTAAGTGTTTTATTTAAAAGGCAGAAGTCAGCAGAGGACAATCAATAAACAGGTTTATTCTTCTAACATAATACTGATAGCTGCTCTGACCAATTTCCCCTTCTCGTTTTGGACATTTGCTGTGAAATGCACAGCTCCCCAGGTCACCTTTGAGCATCTGTAATCTCATTTTCCGGCCATGCTTATCCTCAGGTCAGAAACTTCAATGGAGAAGGGATTCCTGATTGCCGTCTTCCTTCACTTCTTCCCCCTCCTTTTTTTTTTTTTTTTTTGGTCTGGGTTCCCCAGGATTAGGGTTGAGACTGAGGAGTGAGAAGAATAGGGCAGAGTTGCCTGAACCAGTGTTGTTATAATCTGGCATCATAACCTTCGGGGAGGCAGCAGATCAACTATTGTTTTTATGACCTCCATTACTCAATACTTCAGAGGCCAGAGGGGAGAGACCTTTGAATCTGCATTCTGCCCTAACATGGACCACCTATCCCATGGCTGACCTCTGGGCTTCCCCACAATGTAAGACTCACATACGTAGACTCCTCTCAGTCAAGTGCGCAGGTTCACTGGAAAAGGTCTTTACAAGTCTTACCACCTGCGGCTAACGGTATATCCCCTATTCAGGCCACGGTATACTCAGCACCCCTGTCCCACTGTACAAAGTGTAGCTTGATAACTTTATTTCTGCCTGACTTTATGGTCATCCCTCTACCTTTAGAATTCTCATTCTCATAATTCTTCAAAATATAAGAATACAAGGTTTGGTGTATATATAATGAATATAATGTGGACATAGTGTGTGTATACATGGTTCACTATGAAAGTTCTCAGCAGACCGTGTTATGGTCCATTATTTCATTTCCAAGAAACACAATCAACAGCATCCTTTCTGATTCATCTGTGCAAACTCGCTCAGCTTATCAGTGCTGCTGAAAAGGCATCATTTTATTTTGTCCACATGGATTTTATGTTGCTTGATTTTTGTGTCTCTTCAAACTTTTGTAATGATTCACTTATAATGAATCTTACATTTTATAAATCTTTTGGGGGACAATCAGTGAACCATCTGGTCTCTTTTTCGTAAGACCTGTTCTGTGTCTAGCAGTTCCCTGCAAAACCGAGTATACTTACATCATATTGCTTTCAGCTTTTACTAAAATGCTAAGAAAATTATTATTTTATGTAGTTACACATATAATAGAAATTATTTGTAATTATAATTATTGAATTTATATATTTCATAGCCTGGAAAATATAAGTTCATGAAATATGTTCAGATCATAGGTTTACAGAAGCTACTTTAGAGAGTTATGAAGAGTGTACCCTGGACCCTGAAAGAGGGGATTTTCTTTTTTGTTGTGACAACTTGGAGGGTGCTGATTTTTTTATTTCATACCCCAGTCTAATTAGCCAGTTGATTAGTCTATCACACGGCTTTATTTTGACATTGATATTATCTAATCAGTCTTAATATGTTAGTCTAAATTCATTTTATGGGGATAATATCAATAAGGTACCTCTAGCTGAATCAAGACTTGGCTATACTTTGGAATACTAATGGATTACCTCATAAACCAACCTTAAGTCTTGTAATTTCAAATCTAGAAAAAAGCATATCAGAATATCAGACCTACAGAAACAAGCAGACGGTGGGTGTAAATCCAGGCTATTATGGAGGAATGCACCTTCAAGCTGGCCCCATGAATAATGTTCCCCTGCCCCAACCACACAGAGCACCATTGCAAAATCTCTGATGCAGTAATTAGTGGTACAGTTGGACTTACCAAGTTAAATACTTCCAGGCACTACTCAATATGTAAGACATTTACGGACTTCAATGTAGAAACAGGGCTATTTTTTAAAGAAAACAAACATAATAGAACTAAACTAGTCTAGGAAAAGGAAAGATCATATCACACTCACATCAATTCAATTCTGACTTTAAGTGAAAGGAAAGAAATCAAAAGATGCTGACAGTGCGTGCTTTCCTCTGGAGACGTATTGCAATATTTTCTTGTAAAAAGAAAAAAACCCTTTAGATAAACATTTCACTTTTTTAGACAGAAAGCTTCTCCGATAATTCTAAAAATACGGATTGGCTCTCATTTCTACTGTAATGAAAAAAATAAAACTTAAAATCAGAGGCCTTTGTGTTAAGTAGGAATTTTAAGCACGTAATGCCCACTTTATTTCAATAGAGAAATAATACCAACAATGTAACTTAAGAATGCACTGAATGCAGTAAGTCTTCGAACGAAAAATCTTAAAATATCACATGCTATGAATGCTAAAACTTACATAATTAGAAACACACACATAGGGAACAGCTGGCTGCATCAGGCACCAAGAACATGCATTGTTACCAGCTCACTAGATGTCAATGCCCGTGTTCAGAAACTGCTAGCATGTAAGATAACCTTTGGGATTTCACAGTATTGGTCAATCATGTAAAGCTAAAGCAAAACATTAAGAATACATCTGCTTTTCCATAATGAAAAGAAAAGGATATGCAACTCTATGAACAAATTCTAGCACCCTAAATCACGAAGAGAGTTAAATCAACAGAAACGCTTTATAACAGCATCGTGTTACTTGCTGTACCAGAATCCATCCTTCTTTAATCTTTTGTTTTCTTCTGGTGTTTGAAAACTTCCAAAATCAACAATTATCCTTCTTAAAAATTCAAAATCTAATCATTTTGCACCTTTTAAAATCATGATAACTAAAATATCAAGGCAAAAAGAAGACAAGGAATAAGGTAATAATCAGCGATCTGCTGCTTCCACAGACTTCTGAAACAATATATTATTCATGCAATTATGCCCAATATAGGATGTTAACTAATGCTCTGATGATTAGAAAGTAAAAGGGTCCCATATATTTTGGAGCCATAGAAATATTCTATGTCAATAGCCAAGGAACATTCTTGAAGCTTCCATATTGTACAGCCTCTAAATACACTGCAATCAACAGTCCTGTGAGGTCAAAAACCGCTCTCTATAGCATCCTGAGAGTGGAGGCAGACAGTGGAAGGCTTCAGACAAGGGAAATTATGTCTGGCCTATTTTGCAAGGGAGTATGTTTTAAATTATCATTTTTCACTCTAGTTATGATTATTAAGCTATTGAGCTTTTAGGGTTTTGATTTTGTTTTTTCACTTTCTTCTTCCTAAGAATCTATGCTGGCCAATGTATACTTAGACTAGTAAGGCCCTATTTAATCAGAGGATATTTCTAATACACTAGCCATCAATGTGGACTGGTACTGAACATTATCAGTCTGTGTTCAGAAATGGTAGTCTTAATAACTATGCTACAGTGCTTTCTTTATGCCATCCAAAATAATTCACAAGTATATAAATTCCCTTGGATAATGTCAAAAAATAATTTATCCAGTTACGTGCTACATGCAGAAAGGTAGCATTAGTTAAGAGGGTAGAATCTAAAACTATGCTCCCAGATTCTAATGTCATCTCAAAGACGAACTCACTGGGTGAGTGATGATGACAAAGCATGCTAATTACTATGGGCCTTGGTAACTTCATTGGAAAAATGTGGTTATGAGCACATACTTCAAAGAATATGCATGAGAGTTAAGTGGTACAGTGCATATAAAATGCAGAGCAGAGCAAATAAAAGGTAAACATTAGCTTATTCAGCTGGCCCTAGGTTTGTATGTTTACGACTTGTGTGTACACACACACACATAAAACATATATTTGCAAACACATACATAAAAATTACACTTACAAAGAACCCACACAGTTATAGCCATTCAACAGAAGAAAATAAGGCTACAGAAATGCTGAGGTTGCTACAATTTAAAATGCTGTGTGTTCTGTCCATTTTTGAAATGCTGCCTTTAAGAAATTCAGCAATTATAAGGAATCTGGAAAAATTCTGCAAGAACAGCATTTCATCTAAATGTATTTCCAATATGAATTTGATTATTAATCAAACATTAGCATATCTGCTATATATTGAGCCATATACTCCTAGTAACTAATTTGCTACGTGTTTATAAAATAGAATTTTTCGGAAATGAATAAATAATGCTTTCCGGACACTAAGAAACATACAGGACAGGTTTTTCTGTTGTTATTGTTGTTTTCAGTTTTTGGCCAGGTCTGGGTTTGAACCCACCATCTCTGGTATATGGGGCCACCGCCCTACTCCTTTGAGCCACAGGCACCACCCAGGACAGGTTTTTTAAAAACAAGGTTTAGACTCTAAGCAAGCAGGTGGCACTTCCCACAAACACATGCTCCACAAAAACAAAAATACACAACGAAAGCACTAACTTAAGTTTGTGTCATGTTTTAGTAATGGTAAAAAATGCTCGAATAACATGAGACCAAAATGAAAAAAGTAAAAAATAATGAGCCATAAAAATACAGACACTTGGATCTTTATCTGTCCATTTCTCTATAGGAAGGTTTCACAGTGTATGCACTTCCTAAGAACGGAGCCTCCGAAGTGCGAGCTCCGTTTACGATCCCATTCCTGTTTCTTAAATGCCACAGCGACAAGTGTCCAGTCTGTATCTTTTATTCTATCCTCGTTAGTCTTTATTACCTACATCTTTTTTTGCTGCCTGAATGAGCCTTTGCCCAGGTTTCCCTACCTGCATCCATTTTTTTAATTTATCAGTTAAAAAGGAATATCAACAATGAGTCCAATTTTGTTCCATGGTCTAAAACATTATACAAAAGCAACAATATGAAGGGCAATTTCTCCCAAGGCTATTTGATCTGTACAGAATGAAATACTGTTATTATGTGAACTATAATACCAAAGAATAGAAATGCTACAATTTCAATAATTAATATGGAATAGAAAGGCGATTTAATTTCGTACAAAAATGCTAAATTTCCTATGATCCCTTGTTTGAGGCAGTAGAGATGGTAGGTAGACATATTCTAAGTTGAAAAGATTAAATGTGAATATTAAGAAGTTATAGTGATTCAAAAAAGTCTATTTTTGAAAACATAGTTTCTCTTTTCCTTGTTATAAATATATCACCAGGCCTCTATTACCAGGCCTGGTAGGGGTCATCTAGAGGTGATTAGAGGGGGTTGTTATAGAAAGATTGAAATGAAACACTTAAGAGGAAAGCAGTTAAACAAGGCAAAATTACGAATTCAGAGTTAAGTAGGAGAGTCTTCCACTTACTGATGCAATGGCTCCATCTGACCATGATATCTCTTCCTGTTCTTCTCTTCACAATTCAGCATTTGCTGGTCTGACAGCAGCAGCTATAGTTCACTTACTGAGTGTTCATTACGAGCCTGACCCCCATGATACCATGAGCTGCCACCGTCTCCCCTCAGGTGATTCTCAGATCAATCCCACATGCAAATTCCTCTTATTTCCCATGTTTTCTAGATGAGGAATTTGAGATTCAGAGAGGAGAAATGGGTTGGCCCAGAATAGCACAGTAAGTAGGAAGGATTCAACCAGGGGATGACCCCACCAAAGCACAACCTTGTAACCATTACATCTCACCACCATCTCAGGGCGAAGCCACACTGATTGGTGCTGTTTATGTGACACTAGGACGATCCTGCAAAGGCATCTTTCAACATCAAACAACACTCACTGAAGGATATTCTAGATCAGTGGTTCTCAACCTTTCTAATGCCATGACCCTTTCATACAGTTCCTCATGTTGTGGTGACCCCCAACCATAAAAGTATTTTTGTTGCTACCTCATAACTGTAATTTTGCTACTGTTATGAATCATAATGTAAATATCTGGTATGCAGGATGTATTTTCACTGTTATAGAGGGGTCGCGACCCACAGGTCGAGAACCACTGTTCCAGATGTTAGTAAGCTATGCTATTATTCTTAATTGTACAAAATTGTCATTAATTTTTCCATCAACTATCCGAGAAACACAATAAAACCATAAAGATGTAATTTTTAAAATATACTGCGTATTTTTGCATAGATTGGGTTCAGATATCTACTGTGACCTGACATCACACACACTAAAAAATCTTAATACCAATTTATGTACATTCCCAAGCACATGTTTTCTATTTTACATCAAACTGCTTCTAATTTTAAATACAGACGAAAACAATTGAATTTAATATTATGGATGTGACTGAATTCAGATTGCTTCCTGATTGCTAAGTTATTGTTTAATTTACTTGATCAGAAGAACACACACTACTTCAAGTAGGTAGAATTGAAGGACAAAAATAAAATGCCAATCCCTTACCTGTTTAAGAGCCTTTTTGGTGTGTTGCTGAAAGGAAGACACTAGCTTGCTTTGCACTGCTGGGTTCGTAAGGCTTGAATCTCGAGTGGAAGATGCTTCATCAGTCACCTGCTTTGAACAAACTAGAAACGGAGAGAGATAATGATATTACTAATTTGAATTCCTTTTTTTATATCCACTGTAATTACTCACTTGGAACATTTCTCCAACTGAAAATGGATACCTAAAATAAAGCAAAATAGCTTAGCAAAATGAAGAGTGTCCAGATTTGAGGAGAAGGAATCATTTAATAACTGAGACCTTAGTTCCATTTAATCATTTTTAGGCCTCAATGTCCTTATATGTTAATTGTTGGTAATTTCCATGCTATAGAACTATTATGGATATAAAAATAGCATAATACCTGCCTGAGAGTTGTGAGTTCTGACTATGGAGATTGAGGCAATGCACAGCACTCTGAAGAAACGATCTAAATTAATGAAACTGTTTTTAACTTATCCAGCCTTACAGGTATTATGCTTCTTCCACTGAACAATCCTCCCTCTACAGCATCAAGAACCCCCTGGGAGACGTCCATCTTCTTCCTCCGATAGCATGGGAAAGGAAAACTAAAATCCGAGATGCTTGTTGCCAACTCAACTATTTTCAAGAAAATGGTATTCTCCAGAGATAACAATATAGTGTGCCTATTTGTATCATAGTTAAGGTTTCCTATTGTCCATTCTATGCAAGACATATTACCCTAAAATGCTGCTTTTTAGGAAAGTCAGAGTCTCAGTGACAGATGATGACCCAGAGCTCACAGATAATTTCTGCACCATAAAACCTGTGTTGGAGCTGAAACTTTAACTTGAGTTCTCTTCAAACTAACAGACTTCTGAGTCCTCATATGAGTCCCCCTAAAACTGAGAGACTTCCACATTGGAGTGGTTTGCACAGAAGTAGACGTATAGGCCCTCTTCTGCATACTCCAAAGGAGAAAGAACTATTTGGAAAATCTGAGTGGAAAAGTATCGCGATCAGTGGCAGAATGTAGGCACACGTCAAAGGCAGAGGCAAGAGGAAGCTACCAGGAAGAAACAGCTTGAGAACATGATGGTAAAACCTCAAAACATGACTTCCTACGGGCAACACAGTTAACATTAATTCAAGGAAATTTTTCAAGTAATAGTAACTTGGGAGGATTCTGACCTGAGTTTTGAAGAAGGTGGAGGTGTTAAAATTACTGTGGTCAAATAGATGCACATACGACATGGCAAACACTCAAATGGCTTTCCATAGGCTTACGTGTACCTTGCCTAGGAATGACCGTGTTTCCGTAGGCTTACATGTACCTTGCCTAGGAATGACTGCGTTTCCATAGGCTTATGTGTACCTTGCCTAGGAATAAACGTGTGGTTCATGGGACAGAATCTGGGGGAAAAAAGAACTAGTCATGTTTTGTTTTAATATAGAAACCAATCAGAAAGCCCAATAAATAATGTCTAAGAAAATAAAATATTTGCCAGTTAAATGTTAGGCACCTCCCAAATGTGACCTCATTTAATCCTTGCAGCTTTCCTTCTCGTCTCTGTGGAGGGAGACAACCAGAACTCAGAAGGCTACATGACAGGCGCATGGTCACACAGGGAATGGAAATGCTGGGGGTGTGTGTGTGTGTGTGTGTGTGTGTGTGAATCTAAGGTCAGCCCAGTCAGGCTCCAGAGCCTGTATTTGTCCACTTAAAACAGTTGGCGTCAAATGTCAAGATCTGATGCAGAAAATTCCGTGTCTAAAGAAGTGTAATTTAATTGCATGATGTCAGAGATACAAAACAAGCAGTTAATAAAAGAGTATGTGCGGACAGGACAAGTCACTCAGCCCCGACATGAAAACATTGAGACCCTCAGTTTCTGAGAGTGATCGGTCCAGGAAATACCACAGTCTAAATAGCAAAAAGAAATATCTTTAGATTACAGATCAGGTGACTTGCTTTTTCTTAATTTGGCACAATATGACATCCCCTCCCCCCTTAAGATACTATAAATGTTCTAGCTGAGAAACATTTTACAGCACTTCTTGCATAAACTCTGCTTTCTAGGCTTTGCCCCTTAAAATGATGATTAATGTAATTTGTAACCATTCACCAATGCTTACTTACCAAGAAATAGTAGAAATAAGTTTATATGCTAAAGATAAATCTATTCTGTATGCTGATTATATGTTTGGCTTTTCTAATGTCCTAAAGTCCCTATGAAGTGGGACAAAGTTGGAAGGTCACAGAAAGATGGTACATGGGGCATGATTTCAACTGAACAGACCTAACGTAACACCAGGCAAAGTAAAGTATGCATTGGCGAGTATGTTTGGCTCCCTCTACATTCTTAGGGTAGCATTTCTCCCTATGAAACTGGACACTTACTGATTAGTTAGGTTAAAAGGAGAACAAAACACAGCCCGTGGATATTAAGGAAGTCTTGAAAAAAATATGGCAATGCTTCTGAATACTGGACATCTAAATTTAAATGTAGTACCAATTTGCTTAAAAAAAGCTATCATTCACAAATTTTTCAAAGGTAAACCTCAACACAGCAGGATCAAATAATAAAACTTTCGGAACCACGGGGTATGTAATTAAAGCTCTGCACCCCTTTTATTTTCTAACTGCTCCAGTAAGCATTTATAGACACACTCACGCGTCTTTCCTGAGCATAATGGCTGGGCTGTGTAGCTCACCATTCTCTCTGTTCCTCTCTGACTTAGGGAACTGTCAGGTATGGGGATATCTGTTTTAGTATCAGCATATATGCTACATATTTTGGTTTAAATTTACTGTTGTACTGTGTTGATAGAGACTGACAAGTATTTACGAAAGTTGTTTCCAAAAGCAAGATTCTGTTACAATGAGAGCTCAGAACTTCAGAGGGAAGGCAGGGCAACAGAGCTCAAACGGCATGAAGGAATACCATGAAGTTCATTCTCAAAATTATTCATCTTTCTTTACCCAACTTTGTTTAATCACAGACTCCAATTTATACCCACTCTGTGAAGCACTGTGAGTAACCCTGTACTAGGCAGTCATTTTTCTCCATAATCTCTCTGAAACTCTGTCTTGATGCCTATTTCTTTCTAGATTGAACCATTTCCTCCTAAGTATTTACTTTTAATACTGTAACTACAGAACTCTAAAGAAAATCAAATGTAAGGGTGGCACCTGTGGCTCAACAGAGTAGGGCGCCAGCCCCATAGGCCAGAGGTGGCAGGTTCAAACCTACCCAAGGCCAAAAACTGCAGGAAAAAAATAAAAGAGAAAGAAAATAAAATGTAATAGAAAATAAGATATATAAATGACTGCTCCTTTGGATTAAACATCTTATTTTTAAGGAAAAAAAAAATCAAGAAAGAAAGAAACCCATTCCTTAGCAGTGTGCCTATATGCATTTTTTAAATACTGACAAATGTGAACCTTCTTCATGTGATCTGGTTGTTTTTATTCATTCTTTCTCCATACATATGACATAGGATGGCTGAATCTAAAACACACATTCAGTGCGTGGTTGGGCTGTGCTAGTTCATGCAAATTCATATTCTAACAAAACCAAGATTTTTGCTTTCACTTATTCTTGCAGCTTTCTTAATAATAGATGTGATAAATAAATAATGAAGGGCTCATTTTAAACAGTTGCCTGGATATTTTTCTAAGGATCTGAGTTTGGCCTCTGAAATACAAGCCAAAGAAAAATTACTGTTAAAGCAAGTATCAGGTTAAATCCCCTGAATGTAAAATTACAGCAGGAGCCAAGCAACCAAAGAAATTAGGACAGATGTTTTATCCAATAAATATCAACCACTGACACACAGCTTAGAAAGTGATAGCTTCTTGGCATTCAGAACAAAATGGGAGCAATATTTTTCTAAGTGTACACAACACGTACGCCAGGACTTTATACCTCGAAATCTCACAAGAAAGCCTGCCCTTTTCATAAGTGGACAAACAGAAGATGAGGAAATAAAAATGAGATGACTGGTCCTCCCTAGAACTTTTATAAAAGTGCTATTTCTATCTATATTTTTGCTTGACTGTCAAAATTGGGCAAGCCAAAAACATGGTGAGAAGCTATTTGGGGTTTTAAATCTGCCTCTAATTTGCCCCTACTCTCACTACTAGCATCCCCAGACGCCTCCCTGAAAACATTCTCGTTAGAAGATCTGGCAGCAAAGGGAGGTGAAGAGAATAAGTAACCATGACATAGCTTGAAGGCCAGAGAAGTGGTGACTGTGTTCTGGCAAAACTGTAAATTTCAATCTCTTAGGGTTTCCTACTTCTCTATCTTTTTATTTGCTATTCAGCTTAAAAACACTACTGAACTAGAAAATGTGGGTTCGAGCTCATGTTTTTAAAGGTGAGTGCTAGACAGAAGACACAAGTGGTATTCCCTCCACATCTAATGCCTCATCTACTGACAGGTGTTCCAGAAGGCACTCACAATTCTAACTTCGACCTATAACCCAGGACACAAGGACGGGAACAGTCACAACGCCAGCATGATTTGTCTCTGTTTGTAGTCTCACATCTTGCTGCCCCCTCAACTCCCACCTGCTCCAGCCAATCCCATGGCCCTTCGGTGTTTCTCGAACACATCTGTGAGCTGTGTTTGTCTCCCTTGTTCTGACTGTCTCTACTTCAAATATCCTCTCTCTCTGCCTGGCAAACTCATCTTGGCAGACCAAACACTGAACGATTCCCCCAAAGCTTCCCTAATGATCCCACTGTTAGACACTCTCTCTTCTCCAACCCGAGCTTCCCTGGAGTGCGTGTGAATGAATCTATGACAGTCCCGGCAACATTAGTGCTGGCGTCTGACTCAGGAGCTCCAGCACTTACTTACACACAAAGATGGACACCGAGCAGTCAGTCTGTAAATGTTTATTCAATTTAATGAAAACCCAATTCAAAAATTTAGTTTATCTAAAGAATTTTTGAACCTTTTTTTTTTAGAGACAGAGTCTCACTTTGTTACCCTTGGTAGAGTGCTATGGCATCACAGCTCACAGCAACCTCCAAAGGTAACTTTTAATTATGATTTTCAATAAGAATTCATTAAAGCAGAAGTCAGCCAAGCTATTGTTTTTCTATTCACAGAAATGTGTGTCTAAAAAGGAATTGTTTTAAATTTGAAAACATAAGCCTTCACACATGATTTTTTAAATTATTCCAAAGTCAATTAGGGGAACTCTGAGAACCAGACGGTAGAACTTCCTGTGCAAGTGGACTGAAAACTGCGGGAGCTGCCACTCCTGATGGATAGATTTCCCTTTGCCATCCTTACTCAGTGCCGTATTTTAAGAGGAAAGTCTCAGTGTTATGGTTTTGCATGGAAAATAAAAACATTAAAAGTGAAAATTAGAAATCACAACGTTGGCATAAAAAACGGCAGAGGCCGCGTAGGTGGGGAGCACAGCCAGGACCGGGATACGCGCGTCACACGGCCACTGTGACAGGATAGCGAGCACAGAGCAGACAGGGATCCGCGCGTCACACGGCCACTGTGACAGGGTACCGAGCACAGAGCAGACCGGGATCCGCGCGTCACACGGCCACTGTGACAGGGTACCGAGCACAGAGCAGACAGGGATCTGCGTGTCACACGGCCACTGTGACACAGATACCGAGCACAGAGCAGACCGGGATCCGCGTGTCACACGGCCACTGTGACAGGATACTGAGCACAGAGCAGACAGGGATCTGCGTGTCACATGGCCACTGTGACACAGACACCGAGCACAGAGCAGATCGGGATCCGCATGTCACACGGCCACTGTGACACAGATACCGACCACAGAGCAGACCGGGATCTGCATGTCACACGGCCACTGCGACACGGATACTTTGATTATTAATTTCTATATATCCTGCTGAGCTACTCAGTTCGTAAACTACCATAAAAAGGGTTAAAGTTCTAATAAAAAAGTTTGGAAGTATCTGCTGGCCCATTTCATTTATTTCATTTCTCTCTGCCAAGACTCCCTTTAAACTTTCTGAACAATGAAACCACATGTCCCCAAATCACAGTGTTGTTACCTGTATAAATGATCTTAACGTATACTACAAGCTTAAAAACGTTTTTCTGAATAAAAAATTTTAATCAAGACATATATTTGGTATATTAGGAATAAAACTGTGGCTCACTGTTAGAATCCAATAATGTTTTAAAAGAGGTTTGAGTCTTAGAAGCTTGTGTATTTATTAATCAGTCAGTCACACAAATTTTACTGAGCGCATTTTTTCACAAATCGCCATGTAAGATCCAGGGGCGGAAACAGTAATAGGACCAAGACCTAATTATGAAGCCAAAGAGCTTTTAAAAATATTTTTTCAATGAACGATGGTACAGAACCATTACTTATACCTGGTAAAACCTCTACCTAGAAAAATTAACAGTGATTAACTAAATTTTGTTTTGAAATATTAATAATAGTTTAAAAACATCTCTAAATGACACAATCAGAAAACTTATGCTTGGACAGGAATGTGCTTTATATTACACGGGACTTACATTAGAAACTATTTATATTAGATTATCCTGGATCTATCCAGAAACAAAATACATGCCAAAAATTGGGGGGTAAAAAGACAAAGAAATACCAGGAAATCCTTCTGACCCCAGTCAAATCTTTCTTGGACGTCACTGCTTTCATTGAAAAGAAGATTCTTTAATACTTTTTGGTCTCTGGCTAAGGAAAGCTGTCCTCTTTAAAAACAATCCTTATTCTATAACACGTTTAGACATTTGGGTTTAAGCAAATTTCCTTCTTGCATTAAAAGAAAAGCATGCAAACAATATAAGATGCTAGGAAAAGCCAGCAATTAAATAAAGCAGTACTAGCAATGACATAATAGGAACGGCAATTTTCCCAAAGAATTGTTCACAGGACAACCTAAACATTGTAAGTATTGACAATCTTGATGATATTTAGAGTAATATCTTGTATGAATAAAAAATACCTAATGAACTAAAATGTTTACTCTATTTTATAACTTGCTTCATTAGTCAAATGAAGTGTTCTTATTCCGAAGAGTTCCCCTCCTAAAAAACCAAACAAAAAACAAAATTTAAAGCAAAAGGAATGGTGAATCAGATAATAGTAAAAATCTGCTTCACAGAATGGAAAATGCAGGACAGCTTAATGAATCTGGGGGCAAAGTAAGAGGCTGCAAATCATGGTCACCTGGCACAGAACCTCATTACCAGGTCTACAAGGCTTCACAACACCGGTTTGCACTGGATTGGACACACAAGCTCCACAGGAAGCAGATTTTACACAGTGAAGGTCTAGTTAAATAAATTCCTCTTAGAAGTACTTAATTTCCCACCCTGGCCAATTTAGTTATATTAATATGTTGGGGTGTCCATAAAAAAAAAAAAAAATCTCTTCAAACACAGGAAAAATGAGGAAATGCAAGCCAATATTTAGTAGGAAAAAGATATCCTACAATTACCAGCCTCTAACCACAAACCTCCTTCTACCATAGAGCCAATAAAGGTTTCTCTTTTAGAGTGATGAGGAGTAATCACATCATATTCTCTGTGTGTGTGTGTGTGTGTGTGTGTGTGTGCGCGCGCGCGCGTGTGTGTGTGTGTGTGTGTGTGTGTGTGTGCATGCACATGCGCGCATGCAGGGGGAAAAACATTAAAGCCTATTTATTTTATACTGGGCACACCGGTGATCTCCCAGGCTTCATCAGGTTCCTGAAACAGCTGAACAGAAATAAAATAATTTAACTAGAAAATGAGACATAAGAAAAAGTGGACAGGAAGGGTACTGGTTGGCACGGGTCAAGGGTAAGTGTTTCACTCATGGGTGTTTTTACTAATTACTTTATGCTTCAACATATAAAATATCAACTCCAGTATACAATAAAGGGGGGTCAGGTAACATACCCAGGTGGTTAACGGTTTGAGAAAGGGTTTCACGCTGCCACTTCAAAGATAAGAGAGACAATGGATTATCTGGCATCAATGAAACAGCCCTTTTCTTTTAGAACATGGGTACTTTGTTTATATGTACACTCACAGATTACATAAATTAAACAGAAAATTGGCTAGTTAAGATGAGTAATTTGAGACATTCCTTTGATTTCATTTTTATTTGAGAGGCACTTTGTATTTACTATGAGATCTTAACGTTCTTGCCAATCTTTATCTCTGTATTATGAAATATTTCACTCAAAACACAGGAAGAGAGGAGAAAGCATGAATGGGTCACTTTATCTGCAACTTTAAAAAGAAAAAAAATTTTTCTTCATGCTCTGGACTCTTAAAACTGACCAAAATCCATTTATACAAGAACAAAGTTCACAGTTCAAGGGGAAATATGTAAGAAAAAGAGGTCCCGAATGGACAAAAGAAATGAAAAGTAGTATCTATAAGTAAAGTTTGAAAGAGTTTGGATAAGTCATGTGGAGAAGACGAAGGGGCAACCAGCTGTTCCTCATCATCTAAGTAAGGGGCAAAAAGGAGGAGATTAGTTTAATTAAAAGCACCAAACATTTCAACAAAATGAAAAATTCTTCACTACAAAGGTTATCAAAAACACAGAGGGACGTGTGTCAGATTTCTTTCCTCTGGGCATCTACTGTTAGAATGTCTTACTGAACCGACTGGTTTCAGTGAAACATGGGCAGAGAGACTATTCCGGGCTGCATCATCTTTTGAAAGCCCTCACACTTGTTGTGAACTATGTCATCTGTGGGCCAGGGTGAGACAAGGGAGAATGGGAACGAGTGAGCACAGGAAGTCACATCCTGCCAATGGTCACGTCTTACTGTGAAAAGCCTTCTTTTTCCTTTGCATTTTTTTCCTTGTGTAATCAAAACAGCCTAATTTTCACATACTTAAAGTTTCTCCAGGCCACCAAAGTAGAGCAGGTGCCTCTATAAGCTAAGAAAGCAGTTGACCAAAATATGAGGATGTTGGATGAAAAACAAGTGAGCTTAACCCCCAAATCAGGGAACTTGGTATACACACGGAAGGAATCCCCTTCCCTCACCTGCGAGATTCTCAGCAGTGGCTGGAGCTGACCTCGCCACCCTGCTGTCTTCCTCCCTGAACACTCTGAAGCCTGTCACCACCATCCCACCCCTCCACCTAAGTCCCTCACCTGTGAGATTCTCAACAGTGACTGGCCGCTGACCGCGCCGCCACTCTGAAACCTGTCACCATCGTCCCACCCCTCCACCTATGCAGGAAGAAGCAGAGGGGAAATTATACTAGAGCATTCAAGGCAAGCTGGAGAAAAATCCCCAGCAAACAAGACCAGTAACATCAGGAAGAAAGAGACACCAAGGAGGGGGCCAACATGTTCCAAAGTTACTCAAACGCTGCCTTCACGATCCCACCGTCACACTCACTTTCCTGTCCTGTAGCCTTGTAAAAAAATCGCCTGGTATGACGCCACGGCACTCTATCATGGGCAATAAAGTGAGACTCTGTCTCTAAAAAAAAACCAATGTATTGCCTGGTAAATCATCAGTGTGACTTCCCTCCAAGGGTGCCTGAACCCTTATTAGTATACTCCCCACTTTCTCCACAAAGCCCCTCACCTGTGCGTAACTGATGTCTTCATCAAGATCCTATCCACATACTTCAGGCCCCTTAAAGCACTTTTCACTCTTGATAAAAGACCCCTCCAACAGCGGCCTCTGAGCCAGTGAAAACAAAGAGTGAGCTGAATAATGTTTCATTAAGGCAATGTAACTCTGCCAAGAATCACACAGTCAGAAACCCACTTATAAAACTGGCCATAAAGAATAATGAAAAAGGACCATATAAAATTCCTCAAATGTTGGAATCATTATTTACCCTGGGATCTAAGGTCTAAAACACAGGACACATGTTCTCTCTCTTTTTTTTTTTTGCTCAACGGAGACTTTTAAAATACTAATTCCCTCACTACAGAGCCGCTTCCTCTCTGAAAACCATTAAGGTTAATGGCAAGCAGAACCTTTTTTGATCTCTGTGGATAAAAACTACATTCTCTAGCTTCCCCCATTAACAAAATAAATAAGTAAGATGGTTGCAGCTTATTTTAAAGATAAAATATATTAGGACCACAAGAAGAGAAACACATTTTTTTCTTCCTAACAACAATTTATAGAGAGAGGATGAAGAGGGTGAATATTGTTTGCTGATGGAATCATTTCACGTGAAATATGTGTGGGCTCTGCAGACCCCCAACACACTGTAAGTCAACTTAATATGTGTGAGGAAACTCACGATACACCAATGTATTATGCTTAGAAAACAACTCAGATGCAAACACACCCATCAATCTCGGACTAAAACAGACCATAAAATTCATAGTATTTTCTTTGGGTGACATAGATTTATATTTATATAGGCATAAATGGTCATGAGTTGTCAACACAGATATATCAAGTGATTCACCTAAATCACTCTTTGATCTGTAAAGCTTAGCTTATAAAATTTGAACAATTTACTTTCCCAAGTCTGTATATGTCTAATTCTTATTAACTTCAGAAACTGTTCAGAAGTTGAAGAAACACATAGAATAATAATTCTATGCTTGTAAATTCCACAATCAATAATGGGTCATGTTTCCCAGGTTGTAAAATTTTTCAACAAACTTAAAATATCTTGGCAAAGCATCTCCCATTTTAAAAGAATGTTTCCTCGGCCAGTTGATTCCAAGAAGAGGACCAAAGCCCTACTACTATCTAAATGCTGCCTAAAGACTCCAATGCTCAGGACTGGAATTAAGCTGCTAAGATTTCTTTCTTACCAGTTTTTACAAAATGCTCTCTTCTCAAATACAGTGAGTCTCCTCTCCACACTGACCTCCTCAAGTTGACCTAATGTTCGTAGCCTGGACATACACTGCAAGGGCACAGCAGTACGGCAGGCCTCGTTCCGTAGGTGACCACTTCCATGCTGACCGGCTTGTGACAGTCCCCTGGGTGGTCCCTGCAGAGGTTCTGGTATACTTCTCACTTTACCCCCTTAATAAGCCAACATCAATCTTTATCAATTTGAAATAACTCAGCGGTAGCAGAGACTTACTCCTTCCATGTATCAAAGGCATTTTGTGAATTGAAGGTTATAACTCACCTCAATACTCCCCCCAACTCTTCTATCTCAAAGGAGGAATAAAGATACGAAAACAGAGGGTGCCTTCCTCCCCGCTCACAGATATCCAAACACATATTCCTCCTTCTCTTTCTGATCAGATTTTCAAAGTATATTTATACAGCTGCTGGAAGTACTGAAAATGTGTAGAACCATTCTAACTTTTGGTTCTAATAAGTATTAGAAACATAGAAAGCAAGGAAATCACCTAAAGCAGTTCAGTTTCCTGGAATGTATTATTGAATTGTAAGAAATCATATAGTGACCCACTCCTTCATTTGGACAAGCCTTGGTTCCACTCTGTCAAAGTCTTAAGTTTATAATCAGAGGGATCTGAACTCATGTTGGAAAGGAAACAGTGCCAATGACCACAGGCTAAGAAGTGTTCCCTGTGGTTTCTAGCCAAGGTACTAGAATGGTTAAAGCCTGGCCTTTAGTGTCACACACACCTCAGCTTATGACTAAGTTTAAACTAAGTTTATTTCCCCACTGATAAAAAAATAAAAATAAAGTAACAAAGAACTCAATATATTTTCAATTATCTAGGTTAGAAAACAAATAACTCAATATATTTTCAATTATCTAAACTAGCCCTGGAGGCTGGATTTATGGGTTGCACAGAGTGTGGCACTTACGTGAATAGGAAATATACTTGTCCTACACGAGGCAACTGTGGTTTCTAATAAGATGCAAAAGTGAACGAGGCAAGGAATACTCAAGGAAATAAGCTATTTTCTATTCTTTCAGCAATTCCACAAAGCAATTTTCAGAATGCAACTTCAAAGGCAAGGCCGGGAAATCTAACTTGGGTCACATTAGCTGGGTATGTGTGGGTGTGTTGTTTTGTGAAGTACCTATTCACATTTCACATTAGGAGAGTCTGCTTACCCCTGCTTTGGTCTAATTACTGGATGAATGTTCTTCTATCGTCTCCTACCCTTTCCCAGAGATTATAATTCTCCCACTGCTTCCTTTGGAATTTGGAATTAGTCATTAGCAAAATTTCCATCTTTCTCTGAATACTCCCCTCACATTTTCATGTATAACTGGCTGTCTCCTGTGAAGAGGAGAAACAGCTGTTTCCCTGTTATGTCTCAGGTGACTTTTTCTTTTTCACGCCTTCTGCACACTGAGCTGAAAAATGGGAGAGGTGACCACGTCCACCTCACGGTTCCTGCCCCCCTCCCTGGCTCCTTCCTTGCCTCTGCGTCATAACCCACGGCATCAGACTATCCCACCAACTCCTCTTCCTTACTGTGCATACATCTCTACTTTACTTCAGTTTGTGGCAATATTAGCTCATAAATATCATACCTTGTCTATGCCAGCTCTATCATAATTGTCTTTTTCAACATCCACACAGATGGTTCACTAATGTTTTATGTCAGGGTCGCCACCAGCCTTTATAACATCTTTGCACGAGTAAGAAAAGGCAATCTTGCCTCCAGGTAGACTCAGCACTAGGTTGGCCAACTGGAGGGGTGCTCAGTTTCAGCCACTGATGGCCCCCTTATCGAGACAATTTTGAAGAGTGCAAACATGGCCTAACTCATGATATCATTAAAACTAGTCCTCTTCTTTCCTTTCACATCAGAACATACATTCCTTACTATTACCCTAAACTGAATTCCATGCTCAGATAACGTATGCTTCCAATTCATTTTCTTTAGAACACCCAACCAGACAGTCCTTCCACATCAATGAGACTTCCTCCTTTACACCAGCCCTTTCACAACAGTGTCTTCACTTGCCTCCACATATGACTTAAATTCTACAGAAGTACACCTTAATTACTCCATTTTATACACTCACCAACTTTTTTATCCCTCTCTTACGTTATCATCCACATTTGGCACAACCCCCGCTCTAGGCGATTCTGACTGTACATCTACCCTGCGGTTGTACTGTGGTCCTAAACATGACTGGAGCAAAATATACATCCCTGCCGGCTGGCCTCATCTTACACTCAGGACTAATACCTAATGAGTGCCTTTAAATGATACCAGACTCTCTTACACAAACATTTGATATCTTTTTCCTTACATCTATAAAACTATCTCACCCATCTTCACCCTCAGCTGACAAACTTGTTTTCTATTTCACTGACGAAAAGCAACAAGAAGCAAACTTCTATGAACCCTCCCACAAGCACTCACCTACCTTCATTTCTGCTGAAATCCTTTGACTTTTCCTACTCTCTCCTGTGGAGCACCTGTCTGTACCTCTTCCTAATGCCAGTTTCTTCTTGAGTTGCACAGGTTCCATTTCTCCTCATCGAATCAAGTGCAAGGATATCCCTGTTGCATTATCCACATCTTCTCAATGAAATTTTCCCATTGTAAACAATCATTATATTTTTCAGTTAATTAAAAAAAAACTTAGGTTTTTGTAATTTTCTTTATAGAGAAACTTCACCTCCTTTGTTAGGTATATTCCTAGGTATTCATTTTCTTTGAAACTATGGTGAAGGGAGTTGTGTCCTTAATTAGCCTCTCATCTTGACTGTTACTGGCCTATACAAAGGCTACTGACTTGGGGACACTGATTTTATATCCTGAGACATTACTGCATTTTTAAAATCATTTCCAGGAGTCTTGGGGTTGAGTCCTTGAGATTCTCTAAATATAAGATCATATCGTCAGCAAAGAGGGAGAGTTTGACCTCCTCTGCTCCCAACTGGATCCCCTTTATTTCCTTGTCTTGCCTGATTTATTGGCTAGAACTTCCAGCTCTATGTTGAATAGTACTGGTGACAGAGGACAACCTTGTCTGGTTCCAGCAATAAGTGGAAAAGCTTTAAGTTTTACTCCATTTAGTAAAATATTAGCTGTGTTTTTTTTGTTGTTGTTGTTGTTTTTTTGTTGTTGTTGTTGTTTTGTAGATGGCTTCAATCAGTTTAAGAAATGTGCCACCTACGCCTATATTCTTCAGGATTTTAATTAAAAAAGGATGTTGAATTTTATTGAATGCTTTTTCTGCATCTATTGAGAGGATCATAGGGTCTTTGTTTTTGCTTCTGTTAACCCTAAGAAAATAAATAGCAGAAGATATTAACAAATGGAAGAACGTGCCATGCTCATGGCTGGGAAGAATCAACATTGTTAAAATGTCTGTACTCCTCAAAGCAATCTACAGATTCAATGCTATCCCTATTAAAATACCAACATCATACTTTCAAGCCTTGCAAAAAGTAATTCGTTTTGTATGGAACCAGAAAAAAACCCCGTATAGCGAAGGCAGTTCTTAGTAATAATAACCAAGTCAGGGGCACCAGCCTACCAGGCCATACTATAAGGCCAACGTGATCAAACAGCATAGTACTGGCACCAAAATAGAGACAAAGACATCTGGAACTGAATAGAAAACCAGGAGATGAAACTAACCTCTTATAGCCACCTAATCTTTGATAAACCAAACAAGAACATATATTGGGGGAAAGAACCCCTATTCAATAAATGGTACTGGATATCCACCTGTAAAAGACTGAAACTGGACCCACATCTTTCTCCACTCACAAAAATTGACACAAGATGGATAAAAGATCTACATCTAAGACATGAAACAATAAAAAATCCTCAAAGAAAATATGGTGAAAACATTAAATATCAGCCTGGGGAGAGATTTTATGAAGAAGACTTCCATGGCAATTGCAACAACAACAAAAATAAACAAATGGGATTTAAACTCAATAGCTTCTGTACAGCTAAGGAGACAACAACCAAAGTAAATAGACAACCTACACAATGGGAGAGGATATTTGTAGTTTATGAATCAGACAAAAGCTTGATAACTAAGATCTACAGAGAACTCAAGTTAATCAAGATAAAAAGAGACAACAATCCCTTATATCACTGGGCAAGAGAAATGAATAGAACCCTCTCTCAAGAAGATAGATGAATGGCTAACAAGCATATGAAAAAATGCTCATCATCCCTAATTATCAGAGAAATGCCAATCAAAACCACCTTGAGATATCATCTAACCCCAGTGAGAATGGCCCACATCACAAAATTTCAAAACTGCAGATGCTGGGGTGGATGTGGAGAAAAGGTAACACTTCTACATTGCTAGTGGGACTGCAAACTAATACAACCTTTTTGGAAGGAATTATGAAGAATCCTCAAAGAACGCAATTTAGACCTCCCATTTTGATCCTGCAATCCCATTACTGGGCATCTACCAAGAAGAAAAA
The DNA here is from genome assembly GCA_963574355.1 of Loris lydekkerianus. NCBI lineage: Eukaryota > Metazoa > Chordata > Mammalia > Primates > Lorisidae > Loris > Loris lydekkerianus. The sequence continues at coordinate 24,247 of CAUYPK010076262.1, forward strand.
CAAATCCTTTTATCATATGGACATTTGCACTAGACTGTTTATCGCAGCTCAGTTTACAATTGCCAAAATGTGAAAATGGCCTAAATGCCCACCAACTCAGGAATGAATTAACAAGTTGTGGTATATGCATACCATTCAAAAAGATGGAGAATTCACATTCTTTGTACTAACCTGAATGGAAGTGGAACACATTATTCTTATTAAAGCATCACAAGAATGGAGAAGCAAGAATCCTATGTACTCAATTCTGATATGAGGACAATTGATGACGTAGTACCTGGTGAGGAGTGGGGGGAAGGGCGGGGCAGGGAGAGGGAAGGAGGAAGTGGGTGGGAAGTCATGGAGTGTGATACACCTCTTGGGGGTGGGTCACAATTATAAGAGGCACTTTGCCTGACAAGTGCAATCAGTGTGACATGGTTCTTTGTACCCTTAACTAATTTCCAACAATTAAAAAAAAAAAAAACTGGGCAACACCTGTGGCTCAAAGGAGTAGGGTGCTGGCCTCATATGCAGGAGGTGGTGGGTTCAAACCCAGCCCCTGTCAAAAACTGCAAAAACAAACCAAAAAAAACCTCTCTTTATTCTTTCCCTTCTAGCTATTATTTTCATTTCATTTTTCTCCTTTTCTTTAAAATTGTCTATACTTGTGGTCTCTAGTTTCTCTCCTCCCATTCTCTTGAACCTACTTTACTCAAGCTATGATATTATCATTTCACAAAAATTGCCATTATCAAATGATCAATATCCTCAAACAGGTAAATCTAGTGCTAATTTCTTAATCTTTGTCCTAACTTCACTTATCAAAACCCTTAGCACATTTGATTCACTTCACCCCCAGAAACTCCTTCACCTGGTTCCATGAAGGAAAAGCATGTCCACTGGTTTCCAGTTGCATCTACTGTTTTTTACAATCTCTCCAACCTCTTAAAATTCAACTTCCCCTGAATTCAGTCTTTGGGCTTCTTCTATTTTCTAATTTCCTTCAGTTCCTTGATGATCTCATCCAGTTTCATGTCTTTAAATATCATATATAAACTGTACATGTCCAGCAAGATTTTTCCCATAAACTTCAGACAGATAGGTTCAATTAACATTTCTACCTGGAAGCTGAAAAAGAATCTCATTCTCAGTAAAACGTAATTCCTCTTGGTGTGTGCCACACCTTTTGGGGGCAAGACATGATTGTAAGAGGGATTTTACCTAACAAATGCAATCAGTGTAACCTGGTTTCTTGTACCCTCAATGAATCAACAACAACAACAAAAAAATAGTAAAAAAAAATTAAAAAGCTTAATTCCTAATTAACAACCCTATCCCAAGCTGTTGCTATTACCTATTCTTCCCTTCAGGTAAGGGCAATGCTATTCTCCTGTTTACTCACACTCAAACTCTGGACTCACCTCACATCCATATTTACCTGCCAGTGGCCCCTGCTGGATCCACCTTCAAATATACCCAGAATGTAGTCACCTTTCATCACATCCACTTCCACTCCATTCATTCAAATCACCATCACCTCTCCTCCAGATTATGACAGTGGCATTCTAACAGGTCTCTTGTTTTTGTCCCATTCTCACATTTTTCTTGTCCTTACTGCTCCTCCTAAAACTTATGTGAGGTCATTGTTCTCTCTAGCTCAAACTCTGCAATAGTTTAATATCTTGCTCAAAACAAAAAGCCAGTATTAACTCCATAACTTCTCTGGTTTCGTACACTCTGGCCTCACAGCTACACCAGCCTCTTGTTTCTGGAACATTCGAGGCTCCTCTCCTGCTTTAAGGCTTTTGCTATTGTTGTTCCCTCTATCTAGAATTCTCTTGCCTTAAATGCCTTTCTCACTCCCCTCAGGTCTTTTCTCAAACATGATCCTCTCCCCTGCTCGTACACTCTTTTATTTTTCCCCATGTCACTTGTCACCACTGAAAAGGCTATATGTTTTACATATTTTTCTTATTGTCTTATAAGAACTTAAGAACATAAGTTTTATGAGAGTTTTGTTTTAGTTTTTATTGCTCCAACTTCAATGTCAAAAACAAAAATGGTACTTAGCACGTAGTACAAGCTCAGTATACATATATTGAGAGAGAGCACAGGAGCGCTCCAGGAAGCGAGGAGTAAATCAACAGGAGTGACCACAATGAGATTCTGCTTCATCCACTGAAAGGGAAGAGTATGCCCCACTTACCAGCCCTTCTAGAAAACCAGAAAACAGCTGGCTATGCATTTCTACCCTGTGGTATTTCTAACCACAAGGACCTACCAAGATTCATACATTACCATAACTATGGGAGCTGAATTTTTAAAAGGTATAGGAATAGGGACATCAAGTCAAACTGAAGTTGGTAAAAGCAATCTATAAAGGAGCCTGAAGCTATTTTACTAAGACAAAAATTCTGTGTTTCCAGTAGTAAATTCACAGCCTCTGCTGCAACCCAGATAGAAACTGAAGCACCACCAGTCTTCTGGGGGCCCATCCGAAAGCGCACAGAGCAGAGGGCAGGAGTGTTCAGTCTGCATGTGGGCAGCATAAAGAGGGACTCCCATGGCCATTAATGAAACGAATGGCTTTGCCTTGTTACTGAAATGCAATATTTCTGCAAGGATCCTTTATGGTTTGTTTGTTTGTTTGAAGATAATTTAGTGATTCCTGAGAGTCCACTCTCAGAGACTTTAATTATACAGTTTGCCTCCCAAACCATGATCTAGGTCCGTTTGTGGGATCAGTGGGTGGAGCAGAAGGCACAGCAGCTATTGTGAGATGCAGATTTGTCAAAATTACAGTACAGAATTGCATATACCAACAGAATCATAATATAATTGTCGCGAGAAAGATAAAAATGAATTCACATGGACAGAATTCAAAAGTGGAAAATGCCCCCTTAAAACTCTGAAAGGGTCATTTACTTTTAAAAAGTCTTTTAGCAAGAAAATCTCTTATTTACCCCTGGTTTCCCAGCGAGGAATGATAACATTAAGCTTAATCTACAAAGGGCAAACCAAGGAACAAAACTGTGAAAGTGCCTGCGATCACAGGAAAACTCAGCACAATCAGAAATAAAACAAAATCAGAAATAAAAATAAAACACTCCCATAAGAATAAAACTACTCTAGATACCCCCAGAGTAACCTCTCACCATGCAGGAAAAATATACTGCTACTGGTAATATTCAAGAAAATTATTCGGGAAAATACATACTGCTAAAAAACACAAAAAGCAAAAACTATATACTTTTCTTAGATGCTAACCTATCTAAGTCAAAACTGTTAATGAATCTTAGTAAGTGGTTAGAAGAAAACTGCATCTATACTGGTGGGGAATTTAATTAGTGAACTGCTGGCATTCCATGTAACTTTTAAGAGAACAAGGGTTTATCACACTTACCTCCGTTTTCCTCTCCATTGGCGTTTGCCTCGGCCATTTCTGTGCCATCCAATTCAGACTCACAGACTAAATCCAACGTGCCGTCCGCTGGGCATGATGACTCCTCTTTCTATATTATTTTCAAAAATGGTGGTTTATGGTGACATGTTAGCAACTAAAAACATTCAAAATATTTTCCATGTCCTAAAGTATTATCACAGTTATTTATAATTCAGAATTTCAAAACTGATTTAATTTTTAATGTAAAATCACTGTTTGAAAAAAAGAAAACTTAGAAAAGCACATATCCACTGTTGTTTGTCTGAAAAACCTTTTTTAAATTGATAGCAAAATAAAGTTTCCTTTTGACATAGGTTGTTTGTGGGTTTTTTTTTTCAGTACTACATCCGTCCTTAATTATAGAAATAGCTTAACAACTCAGAATTTCAATCAGTAACAAACATAGAAGCAGCTACAAAAAGCATCTGAAAAAAATGCAAGTTTTTTTTTTTTATTAACTTGTGTTATTATCTAAAACACACACTAGGACAAGCGCCTGATGCTCAATAACTAAGGAAGAATCCCTGCCCCCTTTGCCAGGTATTAACTACTGGCATTTAAAAGAATCTCAAAAGTAATTAATGAAATATAGTCTATCATTTAGTATAATATAGACTATAAGCAGTGACTAATTTCTAGTTTATGAGAAATAACTCACTGAATTTACTTATTCCAAGTTACACAGCCAATTGTGGGTCAGAAGCTTTTGTCCTTTGGAATTCTGCTCTTGAGATGGCATTTTCCATTCTAGATAGATATGGGAATGCCATTAAAATAATATACACTTGTACCCCTTAAATTTACTGGAAATTAAAAAAATAATTAAAACAGTTATCTAAAGTTTTCACTTTAATTTCTCTGTTGTTCTCAAGTGCTCATTATTAATTAAACTTTCTTGAGATCACCAATTTGTTTTAAAATTACATATTTTATTTAAATCAGTAAGTTTTCTAGGAGGATGAATAAATACCTTACTTATATAAAAGATAGGGAGGTTTACAGGGGTGAATCCTGTGTATTAACTGATGGTCAGAAAGCCAACGAGTTTATACTGTGATCATTTAAACTCCTGGCTGAGGACACATGACACTCCTCCCGATAAATTTTAAAGAATCAAGAATTTTAAGAAAGCCACAACTATTTTCCATTACAATATGTATGGAGTAAATCCACAGATATTCTTTCTTCACAGAAAAATGTCATTGTTTATTCTAAATATGAAATCATTTTTAAGACATCTGAAAATATTTAGAAGGCACAGGGATCACTCTTCTTCCAAATTTCATTTTATTTACCTTCACATGTCTGAAAAAAATGCACGCTACATAATAAGAGGCATAATATGCAGACCGATCCAACTTACTTTGAGAGCATAGAGGCCTGACTTTCCAGGGATTTTGAAGAATGTTCCATCCCCTATTCGAGTGTTAGTGTGAAGCATTGCATTCAGACAGGCTAATGGAGAGGTTCCACTAGAAAACAAAAAGTGTGCAAAAATAAAGCAGTCTGAGGGATAGCTTCTTCAGAAAAACTGTTCTCTGAGTCTCTCGCTAAAAAAAAAAAAACAAAAAACCGACCTTCTTGCATGCCTTTTTAAAATATCCTCCCAACTTCGAAAACATCTACATTACAATAAAGGGCCAGTCCAGTTCCAGCAAAGTTAATCAGATGCATCTGTTTTATAGGCTTGAGGCAAAAGTCTCCTGAATTGAAATTATGTTTTTATTCATAAAGCAACCAACATTATATTTTTAAAGAAACCAAAACATTTATGTGGTGTTACTTTATATAAATAACATCACGAAGCTTCGTTTTTTAAATATTACAGACAACTTGATGGTTGCACTTGAATGATCAAAAAAAAAAAAAAAAAAATCAAGTTCAAGGGCAGCTCCATCCCATAGGCTGAAAAGCAACAACAAAAGAATAATAAACTAGGGAAGAGCTGATTTGAAATTATAAGTATTTAAGTTGCTCACAGGACTGCATTTCTTACATAGCCAAATAAGAATATATATCTGTATTTATATCTCTGATACAGCTCCTACAAGGGCATCCTATCTCACTTAGATATGTCAAATTAAGAAATATAGGTTTGGGAATTCTGCCCCATTAATAATCATATTCTGTAGCAAATATGCTAGTGGCTGAATTATGAATCACTTTTTAAAAGAAATCAAACAGCATTAAACTAATGATTAAAAACACTAATGCACATATGTGTAAACATGACTGAATGTGTTCATATATTTGGAAAGATGTTTGTGAAACACATAATATATATGCAAACATACTTTTTGTGTTTTGGTTGAACTAATTTTTAACAAGCTAGTATTAAGATCTGCAATGATGCTTTCATTTAACTATATTTTCATATATAGTTTACTTTTCTCATATGCCAAAAATTAATATTTAGTCAAACCAATTTTTATTGGAAGCCCCATGAGTCTTCAAAATTATAGGTATTTAGTTCAAAATATTCTGGAACAAATAGAGCCTTTAAGATATTAAGCTTTCAAATTTCAAATGTGGGCAATAAAAGCATAATTTGTGCTATTAAATTAAAAGTTTTCTTAAAACCAAGATTATCAAATCTCTTACTAGCTATGGAATTCACCACTGAGATAAAATTGTCATTCAAATTTGCTAAATTGCCAGAACACTCTTACTAGCAAGTCTGCACATATATGTATCATGGTTATAACGGTTTATAAAGTATTATAATACAAACACCCTTTATTATTTTAGCAAGCAGCTTCTCTTTGCCAACACATAAATATGATTCCATTGGGTCTGACAGGAAACAAGAGTTCCTAATATAAATTTGGTCACAGAACAATGCAGTTGTAACACTGAAGTACACAGGGTAATAATGCTGTGTGCTTATGTAATATCTTTCTTCATGAAGCGCCTACAAGCTTACAGACCTCATTTCATTATTTTTCTGCACAAAAGATTGATGCTTATATTTAAAGTGGGCCTAGGCATAAAGTAAAATATCTTCATCTCTCCAGAAATGTCTCTCCATGAATAAATTCCAGATAAATAATGCAATACATGTTTTACTGAACATTGCAAATATATATATTTCACATTATGCTCTTTAGACAAAAGCCCAGAAAATTTGAAGCTGGGAATGATTATGCCAGATTTTGGAGTTTTAATTTAGTGAAACTGTCAGAAATATAGACTTTTCATGGCAAGAAGATGTTAACACTACAAGTAAAATAGAATCCAATACATAAAAATGATATAATGTAGACTTTAAAAAATATAACTCCATAAAATTGTCCACCTAACATGAAACCCCACAATATTCTTTCTGCTCTCAACTCCTATAGGTCCTATAATGCACACAATTCTAAGAAATCAGATTTTGAATATTAAAGAATAATACAGAGTTAAAGTCAACTAAAAACTACTGAACAAATATAACATCACCGTAATTCACATTTTACAAGGTACAGTAAATTAAACATAATTACAGGAGATAAATTGGCTATTACATAATAATTTAATGCTATAACGGCTGGAAGCATATGTGATAAGCACCCAATTTCATACAAATAACTTTATTAAGCATGACTGTTATTAAATCATACCATTTATTAACTTAATAAAATCAGTATTATAAAATATTAAAATATATAATTCACCAGCATATTACATCTCCAAAAGTATCAACAAACACCGTAATTTCTAATATTTTTCAAAACAAACATAATATTTGTTTTGTTTAAAATTTTATGCAATAGTTTCATTTTAGAAAAATTAGAAAATATTTGACAATCAAATGCAAATGTCACAACTTAATTCAACCAAAGATTAGTCACTTTATTTTAAGTATATCACTTATATTTCTTCATGAAGAAAAATTATCCTGGTCTATTTTATTTCAAAACAATAAAACATTAGCAACAAAAGCCATAAATGCTTTAGTAAAAGGTAAGTGATTCATCTGATGCAAAATATACATAGAAAAACGTATTTTACGTTTCTTTTAAATCTTTTATATGATTTATTTGCCACTATTGCTATTATTCTCATCAATTTCATGAAATTGCTATTATTATTATTATCATCAATTCTGTGAACTCTCAGGCTACTTTTCTTGATGAAATTGAAGTCTTTACTGTTATTGACCAGGAATAAATAAAAGTGTGATTTATATATTTTTATAATATAGGATTAGAATACGTACTATGTATTTCTATACACACACATCACACACGTACATAACTCTTAAACATAATGATTAACTGTGCTTGAGAAAAATGAGGCAGACATGCTCTCCATGTCTGTATTTGTAGATAGCATAAACACCTATGTAACATTTCTTATTTATAATTTATACCAAAAACCTTTTCTTTCCACGGTTAATACAAAGGTTAATCACCTGTCAGATTTTAAAAAGTTAAAAATTCTATGACAGAATATATATATGAAGTAATAAAACATCAATGTTTTCATTAAAAAATCTCTAAAATTTCAAAAGTTACTTACTTTCTAAGAAGATGAATTGGAAAAACCATGATATTCCGATTTATAAAAGGAAAACAAAAAGAAAGGAAGAAAAGAAAGTTAGTTTCCAACTTAAACACAATTCTTTATCTTGCTATTCCCATAAATAAGACAATGTACAAGAAACCCACCCAAGTCATGTATCTGGCTGCCTGCGGGAGCTTGCGAGGAAAAGAATCAGGGCGCTGGGTGAGAAATGACCTCAACTTTCTTCCATAATATTTCTACAAAGTTTCATTTTGTTCACAAGTCACATTTCCATACAACAAATATAATCATAAACAAACAGGCAGGACAATACTTGCCCCCACGTTTTCCCTTTTTTCCATCTCTCATAATTGGGCCCTTTCCTATACACCTGCCAGGGGATGTAAACAGCTTATTCTACTTGTTTGTTTTCTTCCCTAGAATGTAGGATTGTGGAACCCTTCTGGTTTGTTTTCATTTCCCACAACCCCTGAAGCAGAACAGGGGTGGAACTTGGAGGCAGGGGAGTAGGCGTAATTTAAACTGTCTAGACATCAAAGACCCCCCAGAGACACTTTGCAGAGCCCAGTGCTCTGTGAAATACAGAAAAACCATTTTATATGTCCTATCAAATTGCTGATAGGACATATAAAATTTTACTAATAGTCAATCCTTAGTGAAGGGAATGTATAGCCTATTTAAATAATTTTAAAAACCAGGGAGCCTACCTGGGGGATGCGATTGGAAGACTATTTACACACATGACAAAGGAAATATAATTATGGACATCTGTTTCTTTATATTAAAATAGTCCCTATCATTAGTAACAATTTTAGATGGAAATGATTTCCTGTAAAAAGTTTTAAATCTCATTTTTAAACCATGGGAATACGAAAAAAAATTAATCTTGCACCAGATATGTCTACAAACTCCTACAAACTCTACAAATTCAACAAGGAATTATTTAGCGCCATTACTAGACACTTAACTGTGCTAAGTGCTATTAACATAAATTAATATAAACAATTATGTGTCTGACCTTCTTTCGAAAGAGAATAATAGCTTCCTTCAAGAATGACAATTGTTTGTTTTGAGAAAATATCTTAATTATAAAGAATATATTTTCAGGAGTAAACTATGTGGGCTTATTGGTGAAAGTAGTATTTTAGTTTTTGATCTTTGTGCTCACTTTGTGAAAATTAGATTATTGTAACTTAAGATGTGTGCACTAAACTCTGTATGTGTTATACTTCATCAAAAGAAAGTTTTAAAATGTTGAAAAATGAATAATGTACCCGTAGTTTTATCTGTTACTTATATATTTAACGAGCATATTTCTTTCTTTCTTTTTTTTTTTTTTAGCTAAATGGAAAAGTTTAATTTCAGTCGATCTCACAATAAGCACTGTTTCAATCAGTAAGAGGTGTGATTTTTGAGTCTACTTTGATTTTATTCATCATTGCATTCTTTTTCCAGAGTCAATTTTTACACCTTTTAATTGACTGTATGTCTTCTCTTGGTGATATCACTCCAATATTTTTTACTGAGATGATTTTATGAACAGTGATATATTTTAAGTACACAATTCAGTGAGTTTAGGCAAATGCATACACTTGTAAAACCCCATGCCAATTAAGATATAGCACATTCCATGGCCCCAGTAATATCCCTCCTGCACCCAGCCAGTCAATTCTTAACCCTCGTGCATGATGATTTATAATTTCCATCGCCATAGAATATTCTCCCTGTGTTTGAACTTTCATATGTGTGAAATCATTCAGTGTGTCTGGCTTCTTTTGCTCAAAATATTTTTGAGCTTCATTCCATTGTTGTATCAATGGTTTATCCCTTTGTATTGCTAAGTTATATGACTAAATCATGACTTGCTTATACTAGTGTAGAAGAATCCACCATTTTTACCAATGAGTAAGGATGCCTCATAAACACACAGGGTAACACAGTACATATCAGTTCACAAGCCAGTAACTTAGAAGACTAAAAACTACTATAGAAAAATCAAGGTCAAACTAAGTTTTTACTCTTGAAAAATATTACTGCTGGTAAAAAACTAAAATGAATGAAAATAAAACCTTAAAAACTAGTCCTTCACATATGTTTTCTGAATTATACATGTGTGTGTGTGACATATTATGTATTTATATGTTACCTGAATAATTCCAGCACAAAAAAATGATTCACTGTAACCTGAAATTTGGGTTGATGAACAGTACTCCAAACTTTCTGATCCTTCTAAGAAGATCACTAATGAGAGATGTGCATGAGCACTGACAACGTGTTAGGAATACACCGACATTTGAGGAGTAACAAAGAAATGAGTATTAAAAAAATATACAAATAAATAAGAAGCCATCAGCTCAAATTCAAGAGGGGTAATATTTAAAAGGAATATGTTGTATGAATTTCTATGTGACGATGTCTATGTGCTTTTCAATATTTGATGTGCCTCTAAAGGTAAAGATAAAAGTGTAATCCTGGGACTCTTATCAGGTAGGAATATGAGGCAATAAAAATGTATCAAATAATGTATGTTATGCAATTATTCTCACATTTAGATAAAGAATTTCAGACTCCAAACCTCAACATGTGTCTTTGATTGGTCTAGAGTATGTATAAAAGATATTCTTAGAATATGAGCATTTAAACATAGACCTTTTGACAACTTTATAGATACTACTAGACAGACAACAGTGATTCATACAGCTACAACTGTGCACATCATGACATATGGAATTACCCCTCTACATTATGGCAGGTGGTAGAATACCCTGAACAAGACTGTGGGCTCTGGAGCCAGTCACCTGGGTTCAACTGGGGCTGGAAAATTTACTAGCATCTTCACACTGGACTTAACCTCTCTAAGCCTCAGACTCCTCAGCTACGAAATGTGAATTATAAACATCACTATGTCATACAGGACCATTCTGAAGATTAAAGAGTTAAAATACATAAAGCACCGAGAACTGTCTGGCATGTTCTAAGGGTTCAAAAATCATGAGCCTTTATTATTATTACAACTACCACCACAGCTCAAAGTAACATCTAGAAGTAAAAAGGATGGTAGATGGAAAGATGCCAGATATTTTATGACTTGGTTAGAGAACTGGTTCGGGTAAGAGTTTGTTGAACTTCTAATGTACATAAGGACACAAGCATGTGTATAAGCCTAGTCCACAGGTTTTATACGTGGATAGTAGTGAAAATAAATGATGATTTAGTCAGTAAGGGTACAGGGAGAAGAATGATAGCAACGTCATAGTTACCATTTATTGCAGGTCTATAATGAGCCTGGGCTTTCACAGCTATAGTCCTTATGGCCACCATAAAATCTTAGCATGATTCCCAGTTTTACAGATGGGACCGAGGCTCACAGATTAAGAATCTTATGAAGTCAAAGAGTAACTAGGTGACACAGTTGAGATCCAAATTTATTCTGATTCTAAAGCCAAAGCTCTTTCCACCATCCCACATTCCCTCTCCCGAGAATCATGTCCTCCACTTCATCTACCTAGAACAGCACCAGCGAAGCATTAGCACTTGAAGGAAACACATTATAAAAGTCAGATGATGCTACATAAAAAGGTGGTTGGCTCCATCTCCACACGAGGTGAGGAAGTCCTCTCACCTTCAAGTGAAGACAGCAGTGACTTACTTCCCCAGGGTAGATTTCTAATGTTACAAATAAAGAAGTAGCCTGCCGAAGAGGATGCTGTTGGTTATGTTCCTCAGGTAACGCTGCTCAGGAAAAATGAGGAAGAAGAAACTTAAGAGAAAAATACGGTAGAGAATTCAGGTCCGTAACTGAGATGCCCTTCCATAGAATTGGATCATTAAGGAAAAACATAATCCATTCACTGAACAAACATTTATTCAGCACACTACAAGCTAATCTTGAAGCAAATTTGCACTGACAGTGCTTTACACATAATAGAAATGGTGGCTGAACGGAACTGAACTTTCTGAATACATATGAAATGACAGCAGACTGAGTAGAAAGGCAGCCTTGAGGCATGTTATAGACAAGAGGAAAACCAATTGGAATCTAAATGTTATCCTTAGTTTATGCCAAGGAGATCGCTGAGATGTGATCATGTGCGGATGTACCAAATCATCAGCTCCAATGCAGAGGCAGTCAACCTACGGTCACTTGGGTTGCCGTGGCTGTTTAGGACTTTATACTATTTCCCCACCTCTGAAAACTCAGAGACTATTTCCAATTAGGCCAAAAATATATCTTCTCCCCCCAAATGGAAATTTCATATAGTAAAAACAAGTATTGTAATTAAACTGGTACAAGTTAGCTTCATAGTAAAATGTTAATTTCTATATTCAACTTGTACCTCGTGCTTTCCCATTGTATTAGAAACAGTTAATACCATATTATTTCTAAATCTTCTCTGTGAAATATTAGTCATAAGTGATGCTCCAAAAAAACTGTCAAATGTTGTATGCCACCTCACCAAATGTGTTAACTACATGTATTCTAAAATCTCTGAAAAAATCCTGCTTAATCTACTTTCCTAACTACATACAAAGGTGGACATAAAGTTTGGGTGCAATTTAAAATAGCGTGCAAATAAAAGTGCACACAAACTCTATGGACACCCTAAATAATAAAAAAAATCCTATCCTTAATAATATTTGGCAAAATCTCCTATTAAGATATGTTCAAAAAACACACTTGGGGAAATTCTGTATTTATATAATTAGAATCACTATGAAAAAAAATGTATCTGGAAGTCATCACTACCAAGGAGGCTTAATTTTAATAGCCAAATCTTAAATTTATTTTTTTAACATTTTAAAGAGAATATTTTAAAAGGATGCAAAAGATCTATTTTTCTGTGGAAAAATAATAAAATAGGACTTTTTCCTTGAAAATACTATATGTTTAATATAATTTGAGCATCTTCAATCCAAAACTCCAAAATCTGAAATGCTCCAAGATCCAAACCTTTTGAATGCTCAAAAGGAAATGATGAACAAAGGAAATACTTAGTGGAACGTTCTGGATCTCAAATTTTTAGATTTCAGGTGCTCAAAGTCCAAATACTCCAAAAACATCTGAAATGTGAAATCTGAAACACTTCTGGTCCCAAGCACTTTGAATGAGGGATACTCAGCCTGTCATACATGTGTTACCTGATAAAAGACACAGCAAACACGGAAATCAGCTTACTCATCTCCCCCATGGAGTTCTCCCTCCTGCTTCCTGCTCACTCAGAGACGAGCACAACCCTCTCCCTTACCACTCAGGACTGAAGCATTTCTCAGACTGTGCCAACCATTCTGCCTCCACAAAGCCTCAACAGCATTCATGTCTACATTTGCATTCTGAGTATCTTTTAAAGAATTGACATAGAAATAGAGGGAAGCAACATAAACTATTTTCAGTAGAAACATCAGCTGTTCGGACATCAGCTGGTACCTCTCTCTGCCTCTGCAAGGACAGACCCTGCTGAGAATAAAGCTGACTGGGGGAAAGAAAAATGGAAAGGAAAGAGGCAGAGAGGTGATGATGTCACTTGAACGTCTCCATTATCTAGTCATGTTGAAGAACAACCGAGTGGACGTCCAAGTTGAATGAGCCAATGAATCCCCTGCTCGGGTTATTTTTGACACCTGACTACTGAAGAGCCTAAATGACTTATATAAGCTGATTTTATTTCTCGAGCCCTCAAGTTTCTCTCCCCTCAAGTAAGATGATGACTTTAAAATAGGTTTGATTCAAGCTTCTGATAATCCCTTTCTTACTAAGGGTTTAAGGGCAATTAGTAATAGTTTGTTCACTTTCTATAGTTCATTCTAATCAGGATGCTTGCCTGTGTGCCTTCCTTACCCTTAATGCTGTTTGGTCTCCTCTCTTCCTACTCATTGGTCAAGATCCCGTTGCCTTCACTTCCTAAAATGTACGAATTACCTCTCCAGTCCACAGTGAGCCTCTCTGCACCCCTGTAGGCATTACAGCCTGTGCTACTGCTGCCTAACATCACACGACTCGATGGCAACCAGTCCCCTGAGAACTCTGACTGTATTAATGATTCTTGGTATTCCCCTCATACAGCCCCGCTAAACTTCAATACTCAGAAAACACTGAGGAGCTTGTTAAAAGCTAACTTTTCACAATTTTAAGAACACAACACAATTTAAAGCCTGACAATTCCAAGTGTTGGGAGAGGATGTCCAGAAGTGGGAATTATGAAATCACTCTAGATGAGAATATACATTGATATGACTAATTTAGAGATATATTTGGCAACATCTAGTTTTAGGTTTTTTTTGTTTTGTTTTGTTTTGTTTTTTAACTGCTTGCTCTAGAGATCAGCAATCTCACTTTTTCAGTATAGACTTTAGAAAAACTGACATGGAGTTTCTTAATGTCTCTTTCACAAAGGATATTATTTTTAAAGAAAAAATACTATAACATAAATGTTTAATAAGTTATAGCTAAAGATGTAGATATACTTTTACCTGCAGATTCACAGTAAAAGTATAAAATTCCAAATTACAATATTACACAGTAAATCTATGACAGGAATTGCTCCTGAAAAGAGAGAGAAAAAAACAAAAAGAACTTTCTGCTCTTTTGTCAGACATTATTTACAAGAAATCTGAAGCAACTATGATATCGTGCCCACAACTGTTAATCCTGGCTCATGTTTTTTGGTATATGTGTTCTTTGCTATATTTTCAAAATTTTTCAAAAGAAAAAAAAAATCATTATTGTTGTTATTCTTTTATCCACAATTTGGCCTCTAAATCCCATTCTCCTCTTGATTGAACTTAAGTCAATGTTTAAAATTTTTTATGCAAGCAAATAAATACAATCACATGGAAAGTATAAAGGTACATCATTATATCCAGTTAAACATATTATAAATGTCCCTCTCAACTTCCTTTAATCCCATCCTTTGCTTAAGACGTAATGATTATTAAAGATCTACCATGCTTTCTTCCAGATATTTTGGCATTTATATTCACATGTAGGCATATAGTTCAACCCTATGGTTTACTATTTTTAATTTATTTTCAGTACAAATAGGAACATTTTCCTCTTAATACTCCATATAATTCTGAATGCTTTTAATATTCATATAATGATCTTAAGAGTCTATAAAATATTCTACATAATAACTTAAGTATTCCCTTATTACAGAACTCTTGGTTTGCATCTAATATTATGTATTAAAATAGTTTTGTAATAGGGTAGTGCCTGTGGCTCAAGGAGTAGGGCGTCAGCCCCATATACTGGAGGTGGAGGGTTCAAACCTGGCCCTGGCCAAAAAAAAAAAACTGCAAAAGAATTAAAAAAAAAAAAAAAAAAAAAATCACCCTTGGAATCATATTAAAAAAAAAAATTGTTTTATAATAAAAAGTCTTGTATATAGTTCTCCTCAAATATGTACAGCTGTCTCTCTAAAATAGATTTTGAAAAGTGAACTTTTAGTTTGAAGAATACTTTGAAAATTTTGATACCTACTTTCACATTACCTTCCAAGGAGAGTAACAAGTCAATGATGTATTGATCTTTAAAATTTTGGTACTCTAATCACGAATGACAGAGAAAGGCCATTCCTGATAGAGGGAGCAGCATGAAGGAAGCACAGATGGAAACTGCACGTGGTGTACAGGAACACTACCGGCTGGTGTTTCCAGGGCACAGGCAGGAGGGAGACCAGGGTAGAAATCAGACTCCAGAGGGAAGGAATATACTTCATGGTACATGACATTTAGTGCCACAGCTTAAATCCCACAGCACGGAACTTACACTTCACATAGGAGATGCTGGAGAGGCAAGAGGGCTGCATTGGGCAGCACACCCTTGATTCTCTGTTAGTGCAAGGACAGATTTAACTTAGAAGAAGACAGAACCGTTAGAAGACTAGAGTATCAGCCTGCAGGAAAGATGGGACAGGCCTCATCAGAGCAATGACGGTGACAGAGATGTGGGGAAGTGTCAAGAAATATATGGTAAGACCAAAAAAAAAAATAATAATAATAATTAAACAAATTAAAACAGTAGGACGAGGAAAGTGCCAAGATGTGTAATAAGCTGAAGGGAAAAGAAGGAGTTAAGAGTGGCTTCAAGGAATAAAGGTGAATGGTGGTATAATTAAATCAAATCACATACAGAGGGTTTGGAACAATATGATGAACTTAAATCTAAACTTACTGAGGTGTGCATCTCAAGTCCAGATACACCATGCATCACAGAGTTAATGGTGGAGGGTGAGGTAAACATTTGGAACCATCAGTACAGCGATGGCATTTAGAATGGGAACAACTGATGGGCCCAGTAGTAAAGAAATAAAAGAAGAGAAAAATGACTGACTTGAGTTTAGTATACTGAAAACTTTAGAAAACTACATGAGAGAATATTCTTGAGACCAAAGAAAGGGAAAAAAAAAAAATCCTATATGGACTTTATTACAATGTTACAATGTGTACTCTAAAATCAACACATGATTGTTGAGAAGCCAGAATAAATCTCTGTGTTCATAGGTAGACATAACCTAAAAATAGAAAGTTATCTAGACCATCTTCCCCACAGGAACTCTTTCTTTAAATATAGCCTTTTAATTTTAAGATTTTATAAAATAATACTACTAAATATCTGCCAATGGAAGAAAACATAAGAAAAAAACACTCAAAATCTCAACTCCTTAAAAGAATTCTGAACATTTTATAAACTTTCTTTTAGGCTATATTTCCAGGTTTATTTTTCTCTATATTAAAGTTATTTATTTACCTAAAGTTGAATAATACTATTTCATTTCATATGATATCCTTTTTCATAATGTTATATAACTATCATAAATATATCCAATGGTGAAAAACATTCTTTACCCCTCACTGCATATTCAGATTTCAGGGACAATTTTTTCAAAATGAAAGTGTCAGGGCCAACTCTATCCCTAGTAAGTAAAAATCTCTGGGTGGGCCCCAAACATCAGCATTTTCTCAAATCTTTCCAAATAATTCTAATATGTAGCCAAATTTGAGAACACGGATATCACCAGCGAACATTTATCTAGCACAGATGTGAACATCTTAGTGCATATAATATCTTTTTCTTATAATTAAGAATATTCTTTTGGACAGGTTTTCAAAAGTAGCATTATTAATTAACAAGATAAATGTTATTTAATAACTTTTGAGAATAACCTTTTGCAACCTGCTGTTCAATGAGTTGTTTGGGTTTATACTCTCCTAAGTAGCATCTAAACAGGAAGTATCACCTTGAGTCAGGGTAATGTGCACTGACCCATTAACTTATTAGGTAAACTAAACCAATCCCCAACTTAATGATTATCAGTTAAGACTAAATCCTTGTTTAATCCTTAGTTTTATACCCTAGAGCTCCTCTGACATACATGTCCTTTGGCTATGATGCTAGAAGGTCATCATTTTTTCCTGCTGTTTTAATGGTGTCTTTAAATAATACATCTAATATATAAACTAAAAATATTTCCACCATGGGTTAACTATTACTCAATAATTTTGTTTTGGGAATGCAGGCATACTAAATGTTATATAATCAATTCTTTTCTCTGTGATTTATTTCACAGCTTCTGACTGTGAAGTTATTTCCCTGTCAAAGGTAGAAGTGTTAGATTTAAATGTTTCATAATATTTTTCCAATGATATGACTTTTCATGTAAATGTAAATTCTCAATCATGTCTCTATCTTCTTCAACATAAAGCACCACTAGCACACTACATATTCAAGAATATATTATTATTTGTAATGGCTTTCTATGGTTCAGAAAGAAGAGCAGGGTTCCCCTGTGCATTACTTCGTTTCTGATTCATCCTCCTGGCCCTTCTCTGCAAAAGCCTCTGAAATTCCTCCATCAGCAGAATGTCAAAGGAATTGAGCTTAGAGTTTTGCTGGTTATGGAAAACTCTTACCTTTAAATGTTTGATAAAGGAAATGTCTAAAAATAACTAAACTGACCACTACTGTTGAGATTGGCATTTATATTACAAGACAAATGCCAATTTAATTCAGCTTTTCTCTTTTCTTCCTCCACCTATATTCTGAAGATAACTTTGTTCAGTAGAAGTCTTCTACTTCAATTCGAGATTCGAATGTTATAATTTTAAGAAAACACTGTTTTTTCTCTAGCTTTCTAGAGAGAAAAAAAAAAAAAAAAACATGTACAGCTTTCTGCTATACAATGTAAGTCTTGGAAAATTCAACCATCATAGTTATTTAAGAAGGTGAAAAATATATGTGTAAATCCTAGTGGTAATTTTAAAGTAAAAGCAGACTTCATTTTACAAAAGGCCTAATTTCAAAGTAAGACCTCCTATGGAAAAAGTATGCTCTGGAAAGGAAGTACAAATATAAAAAGTAGTAAATTCATGCATCCTTCCCCTCTCCAAATTTAGTATATGACTCTTAAAAATACATCTTAAGAATCCAGCAGGCCTAAAAGAAATTTAATACACCTAGTTCTTGTTTTAATTTCACCCTCAGGGAAATATGATTCATGAGAGACTTAAGTTGGAAGCAAGGGTTGAAGAAATGGTTGTATTTGCTGTAAGCTGACATTAATACATGTCAACTTTCTCCACACAGAAAAAGCAGCAAAATGAAGGTCAGGACAGACAGGATCAATGCAAATGTTTAAAGAGAATAAATAATGTTTCAGGCTAATAGTTTTTGAAAGCTATTAAAATTATATCTACATACTTATTAATAAAGTCCACAAGTAATGCTACTAGTAGGTTATGTTTATTACTTCTGTGTGTAGAAATTAATATCTTCCTTCAGAAAAAATGTGCATTTTGATGACCCATGAGGAGAAATGTATCTTTGGACGAAACAAGATTTCCTGTGCATTATTTGACAGTAATATCAACACAGAGACTCTCCAGAGAACAGCTCCAATAATGAAGAGGGAAAAACAATATGTAAATGTAATCGGGGTGGAAAGGAAGACAACTGGTGAGCCAAGGTAATATTAAGAAAAATTACTTTAAACCTGGGGCCCTATTTAATCAACTAACTAAACAGACAGTGCTTACACTGGTGCTAAAATTACAGACCGCGGGCCTGTGTTTACATTACGACAGGAGAAATACATTCTTCTGCTTTCTTTCATTTTGCAATCTTTATAAAAACACAACTTCAATATTACAGTTTCTGGCTATTTGGCAAATATTTAAGTAAGCCCTACCTCAACCCACTCATTTAACTTGAGCTAATATTCCTGATCTTGGGCACTGCCACTTAAAGCTTTCAGGAAATAGTTCCTTAAAGCACCTGTCACCAAATTTCATGAAATCAATAGTTCACTTAAACTAAGTCAGGAGATCTTAAGGTGCTGAATTCAATTACAAATGTTACTTCATAAGCCTAAAATAGATAAAATAATTGAAAATCATTACAAATAAAGAGCTTTAATTCTTTTTCTGTTTGTTTGTTTTGATGGGAATAGTTTGCTAAGTTACCAGTAACATAATAACAGCTAGCTATACCTCAAATAAATTCAATAAGATGTCGGGAAACAGAAGCTTATCAAAATAAAAAGAAAAGCTACTGGTATGGATCCAAACTTCATCCAATGATGAAAACAACTATTCACTGAAAAGCAGAAAAATTACTCTTTAAGCAGAACACAAAATTCACCTCACCTCTGTCATATGCACCGTGTCATATGTGAAAGCAGCAGTAAGCCAAGATTTCCAATGAAAAAGTGTTTCAGATACATTAAAAGCAAAAAAGCTTTTTAAACCATAAACACTTGGTATATGTCTTCAAATGCTGTCTTGTTGGATCATTCCTAACTACCCCATTGACTTCCATGCACAGATCCTTATAGGAGTTTTCTAGCATCCAATTCAGATTATCATGACTTCATTTTCAGTACAGAGAAAAATGAAGTGTCAGAGCAAATACATAAAATCCGAAATTCTAAGCCTGTTCATTAAACCATCTTAAAATTGTTCATTTTGTCACTTGGCTTGTCAAACTGAGTTTTAAGAAAACTCGAGAATTTTTCAAGATAAATATTATCTTAGCACATTCCTGTGTCTCTCATTTCCTCCTTGGTTTGAGCATGTCTCCTAATAGGCAATTTTCCTTCCTTGCCTTTTTCTTTTCTCTGGGGAACACTCTACAGTCAACCCCCCTAGGCACTTCAAGTCTCACATATGCCTGTGGTCCACTGTGATGGGAAGACAGCTTTGGAATCAGCCAGACCCAGGTTCAACTACCAGATCTTCCACTTAACAATAGTGTGAAGTTAGGAGAGATAGCTAACTTTTCTCAGCACCAATTTCCTCATTTGTAAACTGAAGAAAGAACACCCAGTTTTCAATGCTGCTATAAAGAATGAGCTAAAAAAAAAAAAAAAAAGAAAAGAAAAAAAAAAAGAAACAAACTTCTTGGCTCAGTGCCTGACACTGATCAGTTACTGCATAAATGTTAATTTCCTGCCCTTTTGCCAACATGACATTCAACACTATTCTAACGTATTTACGGATATGTACATCTTTGTTTTCTTTTCAATTCTTTACCTGTATTCTACTCTTAGACTAATAAACTTCCTCTATGTTCAAAACTCATCAAGCTTTTCCACTCTAAAGGAAAATACTACAGTCACATCATATAAATAAACAACCAAGAAGATGCACAAAATTGCTAAAGAATATGTTCAAAATTGAAGAAAATCTAGTATATTCCTTGTAAAAACTTAAAATGTTGAGCAGTTTAAGGTAAAGAAGAAGTAGTATTTATGCTGCAAAATTCCTTAAATCTGCAGTCCAATTTGATTCTCAGTGAGACAGAGTCAGAATAATGAAGTGCCTTCAGTGAACACAAAAACAAAACCTTCAGTGGGAAAAATCAGCCATCAGCCTCAGGAATATTCATTAATATAGTCAGGCTTTAAAAGAGCCCCAAGCGAAAGGGTGAACAAGCAGACTACAGTTTCTGCAAGAAAGATGGTGGAGACACAGTCGATGGTCCCAGGGAAGAAGGCTCTAGATATAGACCAGAAAGGAAAATAAAACATTTCTATCTAATATTACAATGGAATTTTCATGTTTAGACCAATTTGTGGTTAAAATATGGCTAGTTTACACAAACTGTAATTCAGAGAAATCAGAAAGCACACCAGAGCCTCCCGATTTTTCACTTTCCAACAAGGCACACGTTCTCAGTTTCCATTCTAGTCCGCACTGGCACACTGACAAAGCAGAAGTACCGTATGTGAGCGACGTCCATCTGGGAATCACTCTCATCACTTTCTACCCAGTCATTCAAATCGCACTGCCTGGCCTTAGGGTATCCAGTTGTCTGTCCTCTCATGCCCACTAAACACACAGGGGAATGAGCGACGACTATGGGGTCCCATACAGGAAGACCCCCGATGTCCATTTTCACCCATTGTCACTAGCTGGTACCTACCCGGAAGGAATGAACGGAACCACTCCAACGCAATCCCAGCCACTCCTGCTAGTTCAAGCATTCGGTTCAGCATCACCTCATGACCAACACGAAAGCAGCTGAGGCTCTAATATAATCATCATGGAAAGTTGTCCCAAATCCTTCATTGGAGGAAGATCCTTCATACACACCAACGCTGTCTCCAAGCCATGCCGGGGTCTGAAACCAGACTGGAAAATATTATATATGTGTATATATGGCAAAACTCCCACAAACCACTCTTCTACTTTGACACATTTATTTACAGCTGCTTAACCCATCCTACATATTGCCTTCTCAAGGTAAAAACACAAGCAAAGCATTCAAGGAAAGATTCTTTCTGGAGTAGAAGGTAAACTCAAAGCGTGTGAAGACCTGGTGTGCCTGGTAAGGTAGTTGAGACGGTCCCAAATGGAACATACTTTGTCCTGAAGGGAAAAGAGAAAACACAATATTGGTTTCCAGAGCTAATCTTCTAAACTTGGTAGATAGGATCAAACTAGTCTCATGTTTTAAAAGGAAAATAAAAGCCTTGACTTTTTCAACAGATAGAATAGGAATGCCAGATTAACCCTCAAAACTCTATGTATGTGGTGTTAGCCTGAAACCCACTTTCATAATCCTAACTCCCATCACTTTGACTGCATTATCAGACTGGCTACCCATCAAAGAGCTTTAGACTACTGCTTGCTTATCTGGGAGACAGGGCCATGAAAAACTTCAAATGGTAAGAAAAATAAAAATAAAAATAAAAAATGATCAGTGGACCCTAAGAGCTACAACACATAAAAAGCAAAAAAGATTTCAAGCCAACTTAAAAGCTTTTTAGTAACGGAGTGATAGACATTACATAGAATATTTAATATTTAACCAGAGAGTTCACTATTTTTTAATTGTCTTAGGCCCCTTTATTACAAGGTTGAACACTATTTCCTTTTGGTTGTCCCTTTCACCTCAACTAACACAATACTGATGATTTTCAATCCCAATCACAACATTTTACCAAGTTTCTCTATTGTTAGAATGTACCAAAAACAAAATTAAGTGGGTTAAATCACTGCAATGTTATTGTCTGCGTACTTGTCCTAACTGATTTTTACATCAAACAGCTATGTATAAACTGCTTGTTTATAATTCCATTTACAGTTAACAGAATTTTGTCTCTGCATTTCCATTCCCCTTGTACTACTGACCAAATCCCTTTCCATCCTCGTCAGTTACTTCCAGTTTACATTAAAGCAAAAAAGGTAGAAATGTCCATCTGGGATACTGCCTCCCCTGCCAGCTCAGTAGATATGTGGGTTCCCAATCAATTATTCTGTGGATGTCAAAATATCCAGGAATCTTTTAGAAAGGTTTGGACCTGAGGTTCATACCAAACATAACAGTCATTATATTTTTCTAGACACTCTCCACTTCACTATAGCTCATAAAAATGACAAGTCTCTCAGTAGGGATTATGTGAAGAATGAATGACTCCCCTAGGCAGAAAATTCAGAGAATATTATTTTGAAAGGGACAGTTTACCTGGTTGCTTAGTAATAAAAACTATTTTTCCTTCTTAAATTCAGTTTCTCCTGTTTGACATAAGGACCTCTTGTCACAGCCTGAGGTTCTGATCACAGTGACGTTAGTACAGGAGAGGTATTGGTTAAAGATGTTATAAGTGACACACATTCAGTCAAACATTTGCTGTGATGCCCAGTGTTATCTAGAAACCATGCTGGATGTACAACTTGAGTAAGGTTTACACTGGCTAACTTGGAAATCACAGTTTATTTAGGAGAAAGGTAAATAAAACTATGACAATGATACTTAAATACTTCTCATAAAATACAGAAGTAGGAACCATATTTCTATGGGGAAAGTTTCACAGGGGAAGTGACAATCTTTATATTAAATGAAAAATGGGCATTAAGGTGGTGGTAGTGATGATTACAATCAGGAGAAGCTGTGGTGTTAGTGGATATGCAATTTCAGAATCTTGGAAATCACTTATTATTCATGTCTAAAATATATTCTATGTCATATTTAGTTTAATAGACAGAAATATTATTTCAGTATAATGGAAAACTCCTAAAAATACTATGAGTGTGCAATACAAAAACAGAATCTCAATGATAGAAGTGTGCAAATAATGACACAGTTTTTCCAAAGGGTTCATTCCTACATACTTAAGTGTACACCTCCTCAGAGCTACAAAAGTGGTTTTGTTCACAAAAGCTTGTTTTCCAAACTTTTACTTTGTGTAAGCTTCTTAAATCTCAAACAAAATTTGGATGATAGCTCAAATATACAGAACTTTAGGACACATCGTTTTCCCTAAAAAGAAACCAAGTAGATAATTAGCAGGAATATTGTCAAGATACTACATGTTAACAAATATAAGTTTAAAAGGTGAGAAAACAGAGCAAATTCTACATCAAGAGTCTGTATTCTGATGACTAAAGTGGCCTCAGTGTGTGAGCTACAGTATACTGCATATCAAGAGAATCCCTAATTCTAGAATCCAAACATTAGTCATTGGTCTGTGTCATATTAAAAACAACTCAGGCTCTATAACTCTAGTTTTAAATCTTGTCACAGAATCTGGATTAAGAATACTGACTAGACTCCCTATTCTAACTTCTGATAAAATTTTAGATATAAATTAAGTATTAGATAATATTTTATATTTCTTAGGTAAACATGAAACATTTGGCACTAGTGTGAAAAATACCACTATAAAATATCTTAGAATACAAACTGGGCTTCATTCAGTCTTGATTAATTTTCAAATGTCTTTTACTTGAGACAGAGTCTTACTCTGTCACCCTAAGTAGAGTGTCATGACATCGTCATAGCTTACAGCAACCTCAGACTCTGGGCTCCAGTGACCCGCATGCCTCTGCATCCTGAGTTGCTGGGACTGTAACTGCCCAGCACAACATCTGGCTAATTTTTCTAATTTTAGTAGAGATGGGATCTCACTCTTGCTCAGACCAGTCTTGAATTCCTGAGCTCAAGCAATCTGCCCTTCTCGGCCTCCCAGAGTATTGGGATTATAGGTGTGAGCTATTGTGTCCTGCCAACTTTCAAATTTCTAACAAAACAGTGACATCTCACATCTCATTAGTCAAATCACCTTACAACTGACATCACATTTTCTAATTTTTTCCAGATTTTTATAGCAGCCTTATGATGCAAATACCTATAATTTCCCCTATGTTAGAGAAAAGACAAACAAAAACAAGACTGAGTGACTTATCCAGGATAATATTATATTGGAAGCAGAAATCGAGCCAGAATTCAAATTTCTATTCACTCAGTTGGAAAACACCATGAGTCTATTATGTTAAGGGCACCAGGAGGAAGAGAAGGATCAATGAGACATGAACTCTACCATTAAGGAAATTGCAGGCCTAATACAAGAGAAAATTTCAGAGAGTTTATCAGATACGGCCACAAAGGAACACACTTATTATGCTAAAATGGAACAGCAAGGATAAAATGATGAATTGAAGCTAAAGAAGTTAAATAATTCTTAATGAAAAGGTGTTCTATGATACTTGAATTGTGCCTTGAAGGTGGAGATGAAAGGCAAGAAATGGTCAAGGTCATTACAGGCTCAGCAGAGTCAGACAAACCTAAAAATGTAAGGAATGTGTACCTAACATGTATAGGTAATCTTTTTTCAAATGTAAGAAACAATAATACATATTTAACACAAGTGTAGCCCAAGCAGGAGATTTAATTAAAAAATAAAAATAAAAAAATAGAGACAGCAGAGGAAAACTGTTGTTCCCCAATAAGGACCCTTGCCCACAATTAAGTTCCCTACTTTGTATAGCTGGGAACAGACTTCCTGCAATAAAGACTTTACTCCCAGCTTCCCTTTCAGCTCAAGGAAAGTTTATGTCTAGCTGATGAAACACAAGGAAACTGATGCACTCCACTTCCAGAACATGTCATTAAAGGGACTACGACCCAGCTGTGGGTCATCTCAGACAACTGGGATGAAAACAACATCCTAGGAATAGTGAAGCAACCAGACAGAAAGACCTGGTTTTCTGGATATCCTGGTGCAGCTATCCTTTTTCTCCTATGACTACCCACCTTCAGATAGTAATGTAAGGAATGAACTTCTATTTGAGTAAGCTACTTACTTATTGGGGGAATCCCATGACACCCACACAAACTTATATCTTAGTTTGGAGAATAGGTTATGCTATAAAGTAAATTGCAATCAAAGTAATTTCTTGGCTTAAAATTTTCAAAACCTAAATAAAACAATCTGAAAATGTTTAAAATCAGCAACCTATAGTGGTAACAGGCTTTCAAGCCTATTTTTAAATTTTAATCATTATAATAACCCTAAACAGCAGTAAGTTCAGGAATCAATGCTGTAATTTCATAAGTGAGGAAGAAGACAACTCATAAGGGATTAATTATAAACAGTATCTCATAGCTCCAAATTGTATTAGATCTAACCTCATTTAATCAGTAAAATAATCATTATATATATATATATATATATATTCCATACTGTATTAATAAAGATCGATGCATAAAGAAAATTAAAATGAGTTATGAGTGCCAGAAAAATAATAAATAAAAACTTGATTTTTGTTGTAAGTTCACACTAATCAACCATATTTTCATTTACTCACTGGACTTTTCAGACTTTTCAACTTTACTGTGATTATACTTAAATATTTAATTGCTAACCATTTTATTTTCTATAGAGAACAGAAGGAAAATTTAGTAAGTAAGCACATAATTATAATGTGAATGAAGAAACAAGAGTGGGCTGTTAGTCCACTAGGAAAATCCGAAAACAAGTGAAGAGGAACTGGATGGTCCATTTTATTCAAACCGTCTGCAGACAAAGCTACTGGGCCTTGCCTTACATACCCCATGCTGGTGTTATATATGTTCCAAAGCATAACTGGAGTAAGGATATTCAATAAAATGTCACCCTGTGTGGTTCTCACTGGCTCACCATGCCTTACTGAGCTCAATGGCTCTCCACACAAAGCAGTGACAGCCCTTCCCGTTATTCTCCTGGTCCTCCTCTGGGCAAGGTCTAAATGGCAACAAGGAGCCAATGAGGTCAAAATCAAGAATTTTAGATCACGACTTGAAGTACAAATTATAGCACAATCTTTCTTGCACCCCTAACTCCTGCCAACAGTTTTATAAATATGTACTCCTCCAGGTAGCAGAGGGCCACTGGACCAAGGTAAACGCACTGCTCCAGGAAAAACAGTCGAAAGGAATTTTCCTTCCCACGGTACTTTAGAACTGAGAGTTTGTACTTTTTTTCTTTATACATTCTGACCTTCACTTGCTTTTGTAGATGCTTTTTTAGTTTTGTACATTCCTCTCAAATTCTGAAATGATTAGCTTCTTCTAAGTTTGAAGATAAATCAAACATTCACAAGCTCTGTTTCTGTGAACTCTTCTTTCAAACCCTGGTTTACTGATCTGTAAAAGTGAAGTTTAAGAACATATGATCTCCAAATTCCTTACCAGAAACGAAATGTTATGATTCTGAGTTAAATGCCATTCGCTTCTTAGGGTTCATCCTAATGTGGCAGAGACTGCCTGGAATGATCCAGTTTCTACAGGAGGCTTGTTCTTAGATCAATTCTCAAAGGCATAGGTTTAAAGTGAGGACAGTAAGGACAACAGTAATTGGCCCCTTGTGGAAACTAGTCCTGAACTTCTCTTTAACAAAGGACGTAATTCCACAGCTGTTAAGAATTATTTAGCCCCTCCTCTTCTGTCACCAAGGCATACTTTTAAACAAGGCTAGAAATTGCTTAAAAACTCGGTGGTTAGAAGTTGGGTAAGGGGAAGAATGGATTTGAAATTTTAAACGATTCTCTTCTTCAAGTTACTTAAAATGCTTGGAGACTATTTCGCAATCCCTCATTGTTTAGTAGTAGAAAAGGGGAAAAGACTGTGCTACTGTACCTCTTAGAAAAAGTCATTATGAAACTTTGAAAAATCAAAAGTTATAACTGGCTGATGTGTTTGATAATATTATAAAAGAATGACAACTAAAATAATCAATCAAATTCTCATCTCAAAAATCAAGTAAAAATTTCTAATATTAGGGCTGATTTTTAAAAAATAAGCACTAAAAACAACTTTTGGTAATTCCTAATAGTATTTCCTGTATCACTCATCCAGCACTTTCCTTCTTGTGGTGGGGATATGAGGGGAATTCTAAAGTGAGCTTTACTAATCCAAACACTTAAGAAATTAAGATTTGAGCCATTAAAAAAAAAAAAAAAACTATCTCAAGAGCAACAACCGGTTCCAACAAATCTTCATGAATGCCGTTTTTCTCTTTCTCAACAACAGGCAACCTTCAATGAACACAGATTAAGCAAACAAACTGATTAACAGTCATTATACAAATTGTTGCATTTCGTGTAGACATGCTAAAGCAGAATTTGTACTTTTTTTTTTTTTTTAGAGACAGAGTCTCACTTTATCGCCCTCGGTAGAGTGCCATGGCCTCACAGTTCACAGCAACCTCCAACTCCTAGGCTTAGGTGATTCTCTTGCCTCAGCCTCCCGAGTAGCTGGGACTACAGCTGTCTGCCACAAGACCCAACTATTTTTTTGTTGCAGTTTGTCCGGGGCCCGGGTTTGAACCCGCCACCCTCCGTATATGGGGCCAGCACCCTACCCACTGAGCCACAGGCACAGCCCGCTAAAGCAGAATTAAGTTATTAATTCTGGCTAGCCATAGAACACTGAAAGAGAACATGCTCTCTCTGGCAATTTTGTATATGTCTTTTATAAAAATTAAAAAATAAATAAATAAAAATGAAAGGATAATGTTCTTACATCTTCTTGGGTAACACAATAAATAGGTGATAGGAGGGTAGGTGGACAAGTGGTCATAATACGGACTGTGCATTCATATAACAGGATATCATCTGAGTATTATTTGCTTATGAAAATTTCTTAAAGGATGTAGTGATACTGCTTCTGAAAGTGTATTCATTTCTGTGCTTGCTCCTTTTCTTTCCCTGGACCCACAATGTTAATAATGTAGCCTCTCTCTACCTCTACCTGTACTCAGTGGAGATAATCTCATCTATTTTCATTGTTTCTAGAAGTATAGAAACTGCCATCATCTAAAATTGCCTGCGGGGTTATCTACATCTCACTAGGAACTGTTATTTCATTGGTCACACTTAGCAAGTCCCTCAGAAATAAGAATTTCAATTCTGTGTGGTGGCTCCACAAAGTTGTTAGTTCTCCCACTATGTTCCCCTTACCTTAGCTTCTAAAACAAACAGAAGTTATATTTATAGTATATCTTGCTTCTGTCTATAAACTCAAATCTTTAAAAAAATTATCCTCTTCATAGAAGACAGACAAAACAGTTCACCTCCAAATCTAAGAGATTTATGGAAATGTTTTTTCCCCCTTCAAACCTACTTACAACTAGGCTATTCTTGAAAGAATTTTCACACACCCGTTTACACACTGGACTTTCACTGTGGTGAGTCACATACTATGGTGCATATTTTTATCTATAAAAAAAATTAAAAAAAAAAAAAAAGAACCATTTGGGTTTCAGCGAGAGACTTTAAATATTTGCCCCAACCAGAAGGGGATTAGTCCTATTAACTGCTAAAAAGGGAGGCATGTGTTTATTTTTACAGGAGAAGTGCTACTTTTATGCCAACAGATCTGAGATCGTGCAAAACAAGATCAAAACACTCCAAGAAGATCTAGAAAAGAGAAGATTTCCATATTTATACAAGGAAGGTGCTGAACTAGATTATATCTTAGGAATTCTAATATGATGGATTCTGAAAATGTCATGTCAGTATGAAACACAGAGAATTGCTTTTTGGTATTGAGGGAAATAGGATACTAGGACTTGAGCTGGTGATTGACCTGTTGGAATAAATTAGCTCTCTTGTTCACTAGCACACTGTATCATGTTCCTCTTCTTGGGGTCTTTAATCATTGTCTTAAAATTCAGACTGGAGACCCTGTCTCCCAAAATAATTTTCCACTATGTCAGCATATAGTGTCTGCTCATTGAAAATAGCTTAGCTGACTATATTATGGGCTGACAACTTCTGAATAAACTCTCTTTGTTTCCAATATGGCATTGGCAGGTTGCCTAGGGTGTGATAAAAGGGAATAAAGCAAAATTGGAGGAAGCCCTTAGGGATAGTTCTCACAAAATGTGAGTGACAAAGCAAATAAAACTTTCAGGTGGCTTAGCTAAACGGTCCAGGAGCTTTACAGTCCACTAAGCCCTAGATTGGTCAGAGTCATATGAACACCATTGATTCTACCTTCAACTTTATCAAGGATTAAGGGGCTGCTATCTCTAAAGCAAGCAATTTTTTAGCTACCATCATAAAAATAATTTCCAGAGAATTTAGAACAGTTTTCATGAAATTAGGTTGTAAAATTTGACCTAAGTCAGTAAGTCATCTTACTGTAAGTCATCTTACTGACTTAATTTCCCTAACACTCAGCTTGATGAACACATATTTCACAAATTGTGAATAATAACCTGTGTAGGAGTATATGCAACAATGACCCATAAAGGAGGGGCCTGAGTCTGAGGGAAGGGATAAGCTGAATGTTTTAATTTGTAGAACTGATTCTAATCATCTTTTATTCCCCTGACTCATAACTGATGCATCCAAACCAGAAATGTTGACATCTTTCCAAAACCCAAACTCTCAGCCTCCCTGCATCTGTATCAACACTTCTTTACAGTCTTTCTGTCACAATGGAAGCAGCAACTCTATTAATAAATAAGTTCAGCTTCTCAGCTATGCTTTGGATCTAATCTTTCATCACTCTTTTGAGGACATCACTCCAGTAAGCAATGTTTTCTTCTCTTTCCTATGTAAAGGACTCTTCCCTTTCTTATTACCATGAGAAAGAAAAGCAGGAAAAAAGTAAAAAAAAAAAAATAGAACTTTAATGTCTCTTCTTTTATTAGAGGCAAAAATTAAAACATATCTTGCTCTATATCACCTTTCATCTATAGGCCAAATTCTCAGTTCCCTTTTACAAGAAAGCAGTACTCTTTGGAACAGATACATATTCTATCTCAAATACTTTAATTCCCTTTTAGAAGGCTCGTTCGTTCTTTTTAAAACATTTTTCTTTCTCTCAGTTTCTAACATGCCACAGTTACATTTTTATTTTCTGTATTACTGAGAACACTGTTTCAGTCTTCTTTGATTTTCTGTTTGCTTTGTCTCTGTATATCCTTTAAATCCTGAGTATCTTCAATCTGCCACTGGCCCTCTACCCACCTGCATTCTTCCTAATCTAGCTCAATCCATTCCATGGCTCTACCTATGCCCCAAGTATATATTTATCTCTTCAGCTTTGGACTCACATATGAAAATGCTTAATCAGTATTTACTTGCATGTTCAATAAGCATCTGAAACCTAAAATCTCATTAACAGAACTCTTGATCTATGCCTACGCTGCACTCAACCTGCTCTTCCATAAATCTTCTTCACAGTATCATCCACCCAATTCTTTAGTTCAGACATCTAGGAGGCATCCTATCTCTTCCAACTTACTCACCCACTACATCCAATCTATCAGCAAATACAATAGGCTCTACCTCAAAAATATTTCTAAAATTCAACTTCTTACTGTGTTCTATGCTACAAACCTAGCTTAAACAACCATCTTATCACTCCTGTACTGTTTCAAGAGCCTCTGAATTGATCTCCTTGTTTCTTTCCTCGCCTTTTTGTAGTTGTTTTGCCACACAGCACTCAGAATGATACTTCTAGAAACTGGTCAGACAATATCCTTCTCCCACGCAAACCCTTCTGTGGCTTTCCATTGCCCCTAGAAAAAAATCTAGACTACTTACCATAGCCTTCAATATCCTGTAGGATGTGGCCTCTGGTGACCACTTTTTAAATGTCAATTATATTTAACGCATTAATTTATTAACTAAAATTCTACACCAGTGGGCTGTAGAAGATGTGAATGATATAAATTTCAAAAAGCTCTCAGCCTAGAGGGGAAATAAGCTCATAAATAGATGATTCTGTAAAGCATAAGTATTACTACAATATGGAGCCTACTCAGGGCAGAAGTACACTGCCTTATGGTAGGATTATGTAACGTGGATAATTTATGAAGTATTTTTTTAAGTGCTAGGCAGAGCAATCAGACAAGAGAAGGAAATCAAGAATATCCAAATGGGGACAAAAGAAGTCAAACTCTCACTCTTTGCTGATGATACAATGCTATATCTAAAAAACACCAAAGATTCTGCCAAGAGACTCCTGGGATTAATAAACAAATTCAGCAGAGTCACAGGCTACAAAATTAAACTGCACAAATCAGTAGCATTTTTATACACCAACAACAGTCAAACTGAGACTCAAATCCAAGACTCAATATCTTTCATAATAGCAGTAAAGAAAATAAAATACCTAGGAATATATTTGAGGAGGTAAAGACCTCAACAGGGAGAACTATAAGTTACTGAGGAAAGGAACTGCAGAATATGTAAACAAATGTAAAAATATATCATGTTCATAGATCACCAAAATCAACATTGTTAAAATGTCTATACTACCAAAAGTGATTTACAGATTCAATGCAATCCCCATTAAAATAACAAGATCATTTTTCGCAGACCTAGAAAAAATAATTCTACACTTTGTAGGAACCAGAAAAGAGCCTAAATAGTCAAAGCAACCTTACAGAAAAAGGACAAATTGGGAGGCATCACTTTACCAGACTATACTATAAGACTATAGTAACAGACACAGCATGGTACAGGCACGAGAACAGAGTCACAGGCCAATGGATCCAAACAGAAAACCCAGATATAAAACTATCCTCATGCAGCCATCTGATCTTTAACAAAGCAAACAATAACATACACTGGGGAAAAGAATCCTTATTCAATAAATGGTGCCAGGAAAATTGCGTAGCCTGATGGAGAAGATTGAAACAGGGTCCTTTCCTCTGACCACTCACAAAAATGAACTCACAATGGATAACAGACTTAAACCTAAGGCATGGAACTGTAAAAATTCTAGAAAAAAAATGTTGGAAAAACTCTTATAGTCATTGGCCTAGGAAAAGAATTTATAAAGAAGATCCCAAAGACAATCACAACAACAAGGAAAATTTACAAAGGGGACCCAATTAAATTAAAAAGCTTCTGCACAGCTAAGAAAACAATCAATAGAGTGAATAGACAACCTATAGATTTGGAGATAATAGTCACAAGCTATACATCCAACAAAGGGTTAATAACTAGAATATATTTATAAAGAACTCAAGCAAATCAGCAGTAAAAAATCAAACACCTCTGTAAAAGGGGTGATCATTTTGAATTCATCTTCCACACCTTGCCTACTGTTCTCTGGCTTCATTATAATATATATTATATGATTAATTAAATATATATATATATATTTTTTTTTTTGGAAGTTTTTGGTCAGGGCAGGGTTTGAACCTGCCACCTCCTGCTGGCACCCTACTCCTTTGAGCCACAGGTGCCACCCTTCATTGTATTCTTTGTTAATTAGTTCAGAAAGGTTGGTATCTGCAAACATATTTTTCCTTCAAACATGTTAAGCTTGTTGATATTCCAGGACTTTCTTTGCACTAGTTCCCTTTTATATTTGTCTTCTATTTTTGTCATTCTTAGACCCAATACATGTGGGGGTAGAACTGTAATTTGCATGTGAGATTTGATGAGATCAAATACAGATGTTGCAGCTGCAGTACAAAAGATGCACATAGTAAGACTTGGAAAGAAAATCAGATATATTAAACTGAAAATTCACTCATAAATAAACCCCTAATGGTCTTTTTTGAAGAGAAGCTTCTTGAATTATATGTTACTTTTAGTTCTCTATCATATAATGACTTTAGCGAATAATTGTGTATTGTAATTAAAAATATGGCAAAATCATAATATTTGTAAAAAATATTCCCCTCTCATTATAACACTTAGATTGACTTTTATCCCAGAGAAATGCTTCAATACAATGCACATTTTTTAATCCTTGATTTCCTTACTTTAAAATAGATAAAAGTATGTCAGATAAGTAAGTAAATAGAATAAAGAAGTAGAATATTTTTATAATTTTAAGAAATTGTTATATTGTAAAGCATTCTTCTGAATATTCCTGGGTTAGAATTGATGGACATAAAGTCTGATTTGATTGCTTCACAAAATCCATTTACCAAGAATAACCTCTTTTTTGCTATCAGAATTGATTGAATCGAATCATTCATTTGGGATGACCCTATTAGGTAACATATAAGCCTGTCTGTGCAACTAAATTGGAACCACCACAATCAATACATCCAGTGACCTTTCTTAATCCTTTTATCCTTAACAATTGCCTGACTTGAACTTTAGCAAGAATTTAAAATCTCAAGTCCAGTTGTATTTAAAGTGTCCTTTAAGAAAGCTACAATAGCAGCCTAGATTAGGTTCTCAGGCATTATGCTGCTGCAATACATAATCTGTCAGCTCTCTGAACATGCGGTTTAGCCAGGAGACTTTGCAGGACTCTATTTAGGATCTGCAATGAAAGTTAACTCATAAGTGTATTGATCAAACATTATTGATTTTTGTTTAGAAAAAATTCAGTAGTTATAAAATCAGTTTATTTGACTATTATGAATATAATTCCTTTTTTGAAAGAAAGAACATTTCCTTCTTTATATATATATATATATATATATTTTTTTTTTTTTTTTTTTTTTTTCCTTAACAAATGCTGTTCATATACTAAGACACACCATCTGTTGTCTTTCTAGTTTTATCATGATAAAAATTACTATTACAATGAAAACTAACTTTTTAAAACATATGTTTTTATGTACATGGAGATACACTGAAAAATTTGTTTCTGGCTTTTAAGGTTGACTTGGGTAGCCTGAAAAATATACTTCTTCTACTGATTATCACCCATGAATGAGCTTGGTAGGTGTAACTCCTGCTAACAGTGTCATCATCACAAAAAAAAAAAAAAAAAAAAAAAAAAAAAAGTGGAAGTGGAAGAGGAAGGGGAAGGGTATGGAGAAGGGGAAGGAGAAGGAGGGAAAAAAACCCCTGAACTTTTTACTGGAATTCAGGTTAGAGTAGAAAGAATACAAACTCTCAGGAAGCTGCATACATTTTTCCCACCCAAAACAACTCTTGCAGCAGGAATTTATGAAGTCAGCTTGGTCTTGAGAGACTAAGAATGGAAGGAAAATAAGTCAAATAGAGCGTGACTTTAAAGGAAAACTGAAACTATACTATGGTGTACAAAACTAAAATATGTTATGAAAGTAACATAATTCTCATCAGTCTAATTACTTTAACCATATTTTGAAATTAAAAGAGTATCAATTTTAATTAAAATTTTCTTTGGGCTATGTGATTATTTGGCCAAGAAAAAAGGCTTGAAATCACACTTATTTTTGTAAGTAAAATAGAGGGAAACAAATGCCTAGAAGAAACAAAAGTAACAACTATGCTTGGTTAAAAAATTAGCAAGTTAAGGAGAGGGGAGAAAGGAAAGGGATTGGTAAGCACTCATCAAATGTGCACAATGTAAGGGTATACAGTACACCCACTGGTTGAAGGGTTTAACTACAACTTGAACTTTCCCTTACAAACACAAACAATGTAACCTAATCATTTGCACCCTCATGTTAATCTGAAATAAAAAAAAAAAATTAGCAAGACATTACAATTTGCTTTTTCTTCCTTCTTATTCTCCCTCTATTGGTCACCATCTACCTCTCATATCCAAAAATATCATTATAATAAAAAGTCTGGCTATTTCTTCTTGGTTCTATCTTGTGTTATATCAACTACAGCACCTCCACAGCTGAGGTGTTTATGGTACATATTTAAATTGACAGCATGTAAGGATGTCCATTACTATTTACCATAATGTTGGAAGTCCTAGCCAATGTAATCAGGCAAGAGAAGGATATCAAGCGTATCCAAATTTGCTCTTTGCAGATGGCATGATCTTATACTTAGGAAATGCAAGGGACTCAACCAAAGAGGGACTCAACTGCAAGGATCCTGCAAGTTATCAAGAAATACAGGAATATCTTGGGATGCAAAATCAGTATCCACAAGACAATAGCCTTCATATACTACAATAATAGTCAAACTGAGAATCAAATGAAAGACACAATTCCTTTCCTAGTAGCATCAAAGAAAAAGGAAATACCTGGGGAAATACCTAAAAAAGGATGTGAAGGATCTCAACAGAGAGAACCATGACACCCTGAGAATAGAAATAGCAGAAGACAATAACAAATGAAAGAATATGCCATCCTCATGCCTGGGAAAAATTAACACTGGTGAAATGTCCATACTACCCAAAATGATCTACAGATTTAATGGAATCTCCATCAGAGCATGAACATCATGCTTTGAAGAACTTGAAAAAAAATAGAACTTTGTTTCATATGGAACCTGAAAAATACCCAATGTAATTCTAAGAATTAAAAACAAATCTGGAGACATGACATTACCACACTTTAGGTTGTAAAACAAGTCTACAGTGATCAAAATAGTATGATACTGACATCAGAATAGAGATATAGATCCATGGAATAGAATAGATAAACTAAAGATGAACCCAGCAACACTTCACCATCTGATCTTTGATAAAGCAAACAAAAGCATATGCTGGGGAAAAGAATCCTTATTTAATAACTGATGCTGGGAGAACTGGTTAGCCACATGTAGAAGACTGAAACTGGACCTGCACCTCTCTCACCACTTACAAAAATTGACTCTGAATAAAAGATTTAAATTTAAAAATGAACCGATAAAAATTCTAGAAGAAAGTGTGGGAAAAACTCTTGATGATATAGGCCCAGTAAAATATTTTAAGAAGAAGACCTCTCCCCAGCGCTTGCAGTAACACCAAATACAAATGAATGGCACACTATCAAGCTAAAACTTCTGCACACCTTAGAGTACAACAAGTAAAGCAAACAGATAATCATTAGAATGGGAGAAGATATTTACATCCTGCGAATCTGAAAAAAAGGGCTGATGACTCTAATCAACAAGGAAAGAGTAAAAAATCCCATTTATAATGAACAAGAGACATGAACAGAAACTTCTCCGAAGGAAACAGAAGAATGGCCAACAAACACATGATAAAATACTCATCATTCCTAATTATCAGAGAAATTCAACCAAAATCTCTCTTAAATATCACCTTGCCCCCGTGAGATTAGCCCATATCACAAAGGCCCAAAGCTGCAGATGCAGGTGTGGAAATAGAGAGAAGAGAGCACTTTAACACTGCTGGTGGGATTGCAAACCAATACAGTCTCTATGGAAAGAAGTACAGAAAATCCTCGAAGAGTTAAAAGGAAACCTTCCATTTGTTCCTGCAATACCATTAATAGGTATCTGCCCAGAAGGAAAATAAAATTATTTTACCATAAGGACATTTGCACTAGAATGTTCATAGGAGTTCAATTCACTTTTGCTAAGATGTGGAATCAACTCAAGTGCCCATCAACACATGAATGGATCAACCATGGAATACTATTCAGCCATGAAAATATAGAGACTTTACATCTTTTGTATTAACCTGGATGGAGTTGAATAACGTTCTTCTTAGTAAAGTATCAAAAGAATGGAAAAGCAAGTATCCAATGTTTGTAATAGTAATACAAAATCAATAGACAAACAACTATATGCCCACTGGAGAGAAAAACACAACTAAATTAAAATGTGGGGGAAGGATAGAAAGGGGAGAGGTGAGCATAGAGGGGGATTGGTAAGGTCTCAGCTAATGGGCACAAGGTAAGGGTTTATGGCACACACCCTGGGTAAAGGGCTCAACCATAACATGAACTTCACCTAACAAATGCATTTGTACCCTCATATTAAACTGAAATAAATTTAAAAAATAAATTCTGACATTGGAGATATTTATTTTGTTTTGTTTTGTTTTTTGAAACACTGGCACATTTAGTAAAGCCTACTGGAAAAAAATCATACTTTAGTAGAAGTCAATCTAATCTTAGAGTAAAGGCTACATTAGATTTGCCTGACAAATTGGATCTGCAAGTCACTTAAGTGTTCAATATCTTTAAAGATAGAAAATAAAATCCGTATATTTAATAATGTAAAATTTTCCAGTATCTGATCAAATATTACCAGTCATACAAAGTAATAAAATAACATAACACATAATAGGAGAAAAATCAGCCAATATAAAAATTCAGAAATGATAAAAATGATGGTATTAAAAAACAATGACTTTTAACCCCCCCACAACCATTATGTGTATTTTTGAAGATTTGAAGGAAATCATAAATATGAAGAGTTAAAGTGAAGATTTAAATTGTAAACAAATAGAAGTTTTAGACATGAAGAATGCAATATCTATAAGAAAATATTTACAAAAGGGGTTAACAGGAGTTTACTCACTGCAAAATAAAGGATGAAGACACAACAATGGCAACTATCCAAACTACATTTCAAAGAGGAAAGGGACTTGAAAAATCAGAGTCTTAGAAATCTGTGAGAAAATATAAAGCAGCTTCAATATATGCATAAGTAGAGAAAATACATTAGATAAAATGGAAAAATATTTGAATTATTTAGTTTTCTGAATTTCATGAAAACAATAAACTCAAAGATTTATTAAGTTGAACAAATATGAAACAGTTTAAACATGACATAGTTTAAGCAACAAAGCATATCAAGACACATTGTAATAAAAATATAAAATCTAGCACCTTTTCATGATAAAATCCCCCAACAAAATAAGCAAAGAAGGAACATGCCTCAAAATTATAAAAGCATATATGACAAAACCATAGCCAATGTCATACTGAATGAGGAAAATTTGAAAGCATTCCCCGTAAGAATAAGACAAGGGTGCCCTTTGTTACCACTTTTATTCAACATAATAGTGGAAGTCCTAGCCAGAACAATTAGGTAAGGGAAAGAAATAAAGGACATCTAAATCAGGAAAGAGTAGGTCAAACTATCACTCTTCACTGATGATATGATCTTCTATCTAAAAAACTCTAAAGATTTCATGAAGAGTCTCCTGAAACTGATAAATAAATTCAACAGTCTCAGGTTACAAAATCAATGTACAGAAATCAGTACACAGCTATACAAGCAGTTTGGTAAGGTTACATAACCTTGGTGTCTCATAGCAGTGTTAATAACAACGTGAGGCAGTGTCTTGCTGAGTAGCATTCATTATTGTCATTGTGTGTTTTTGTGTGTCATTGCAAGAATGCGCTTGAATTAGAGTAAGGAACAAACATTAAATTTCTTGTTAAACTTGGCAAAATGGAATTGAAATCAGGCACCTGTTTGTTCGTTTATGGAGTTAATACTTTGAACAAAATGGCAGTGTAAAAATGGATTAAACATTTTTCTGAGGGAAGAAGAGAGAGCATCACTGATGCAGAGAGGTCAGGGTGGCCAGTAACAAGCATAAGTGAATAAAGCATTGCAACAAAAATTCATTGAATTGTTTGCCAAAACTATTGGCTGACTGCGAGAAGCACAAGACCAAGCATAATAGACCAAGTAAACATTGATAGAGAAACAGTTAGGAAAATCTTAACTGAGAATCTTGGCATGAGAAAGGTGTGTGCAAAAATTGTCCTGAAGGAGTTCACCAATGAACAAAAGCAAAGGAGAGTCAAAATTTGCCAAACTTGTGGAGATGCAAGACAGTTGTTTTGGTTCATGATATCACCAGCGATGAAGCAAAGGTGTACCAATACAGCGCTGAAACAAAGAGTCAAAGTGCCCAATGGAAGTTAGCCAATTCTCCATGACTAAAAATATCCTATCAGTTCAAATTAAGAGTCAAAATAATGTTGCTAACCATTTTTTATATTTGAGAGATTATTCATAATGAATTTGTACCAACTGGACAAAACAGTTAACCAACTTTACTCTCTGAGAGTGCTGAAAAGGCTGTGTGAAAAAGTTAGACAAAAAGGTTCTGAAATTTTTGCCAACAACTCATGGCTCTTTCATCAAGACAATGCACCAACTCATATGGCACTGTCTGTGAAGGAGTTTTTAGCCAGTAAACAAATAACTGTATTAGAACATCCTCCTTATTCACATGATCTTGCCCCCAATGACTTTTTTCCTTTCTCAAAGGTAAAGGAAATATCGAAAGGAAGACATTTTGATGACATTCTGGACATCAAGGGCAATATGATGACATCTCTAATGGCCATTCCTGAAACTGAGTTCCAAAATTGCTTTGAAAGGTGGACTAGGTGGTGGCATTAGTACATAGGTTCTGTAGGGGAGTACTTCAAAGGTGACCATAGTGATATTCAGCACTGATGTACATAGCAATTTTTCTAGGACAATTTTATGAAGTTGATTGTCAGATCTCATTAAAAACTTCAATATTTTATACTTATCAGTTAGATCAACTTGGTTGATAGTGTTATTGCAGATTTTTATGCATTCCCCGATTTTCTGCGTCTTTCTTTTCTATTAACTATGGAGGTGAGAAAGGGAGCAACAAGGATTCACACATTTCTGGCAGGAATTGCAAAATGGAAACTCACAGAATGGGAAAAAGTATTTGCATGTTGTACATCCAACAAAGGGGATGTTAACTAGAATCTACCAGGAATTCAAGCAGATCAGCAAGGTAAAACTCCAAAAACCTCATTATAAAGTGGGCAAAAGACATGAACAGATACTTTTTAAATGAAGATAGCTAACAATGGTCAATAAACACATGAAAAAAATGCCCATAATCTCTAATCATCAGGAAAATACAAATCAAAACCAGTTTCACAATTTGATATCATCTAACTCCAATAAAACCTCTGCTTTTATTCTATTATTTTTCTGCTTCTTGGAATGATTGGGTTAGTTCAAAAGTCTTATCTACCATTTCTGTGAATCTTCCCCATGTTCTACTCTGTTGCTGAGACTGATGCCTCTTTACATTCCTTAAGCTCTGCTATTTCCTTCCTAATTGTGTCCAGATCCTTAGTGACTTTGTCTTTAATTTCACTGATCTCTGGAGACAGTTTTTGGTCTTCCTTTTGGATTTCTTTTTCCATCTCTTTCTCATTTCCATTAATCTTATTTGCCATCCATATCTATTTCTGACATTTCAACACTTTCTCTGAGGTTGGTATGATCAGCTATAGCTCTCTTGTAATCACTTGGGAGAGTTGATCTGCTCTGATTTTTCATGTTGCCAGGGTTCTGCTGATTCCCCCTCATGTGGGTTTTTTTTTTTTTTCCAGTTTATTTAAATATTTATTATACTCTTGAGCTGGAAGGTTAGGATAGCCCTAAATTTTATGGAGAGATAATCTAGCTGGGTTCATTTAGACAGCACCCAGGAGACCCGTTTGAACACAAAAACTAGAGTGCTAAAGTCAGATTCAGTGGCCTGAGATATGGAGAACGATCAGCCCTCCCCTTCACCACTGGCTGTTCAAATGAAATGATGCTTATGCTTGTCGCCCTTCACCCCCAACAGCCTCCCAAAGCTCCCTTAGGAGCTGCAGCATGTGGGGGTTACTGAAAACTGGCCTTGCTTTCTCCAAGCTGGGTGGAATGGGACTGGGGGGTAGAACCTCTAGGTGACAGTTTTGAACTATTCCAGCCAAAGATCCAGCCCCCCATGCCAACAGATTAAAAACAAAAAGCTGTGGTGTTGCTGGAGTCCTGGCCACAACAGATTTGAAAGGCCAAGGCCTTTGCCTGCAGTTGGGGGAGAGGATCTGTAGCTTGTTGTCTGCTTCCTGGGCTTTCTAAGATTAGGGTCACCCTTCTGAAGTCTGCAGGAGGGCAGCTGGGGTGGAACCTCCAGGAGGGTCCTGATAGGAACAGATGCCAAGAAGCCAAGAAAGCCACTGCAGAGGGGAGGGAAAGATCCTCTCTAGAAGGAGGGAGACTCGGGAGAGACCCTGCCTCATCAAAGTTAGTGTAGTTGAGCCACCATTTCCTCCCACAGTGGCGAGCAGGACACATGTTTGTGCAGGGCCTGTCTTCCTTTCCTTCCAAGACCAGCTAAGGATCCCTGCTGGCTGCTTGTCGCAGACACAGTGGTCTCTGTAACCCTTGCTTCCTAGTTTGCTATGGGGGCTGGGTAGGGATCAAAGTGCTTTTTCATTCTGGTGCCCGGAGATGGGGCAGCCCCTTCAAATTGTCTGGGCTGGGCTGGCACTGCACTGGCCTGGGTTTTGGAGAGCAGGCCTCTGCAGGGGGCAGTCTGTCAAGCAACCAAAGAAAAAGAGGTCCCTCTGAGTTTCTGTTAGACACACTGGGGGAACAGAGCCTGTCTTTCTTTCCTCCTGTGGCTGACTAACAATTCCACTGGTTGCCCAAAATTGCTCACTATTCTCCCGGGCTGGATGGGGACCCAGAAGAAGACTAGGTGCAGGAAAACTGGGACTTGTTTGTCTTTCCGGGCAATCTCAAGTGCAGTGAGACATCCCATGTTTCTCTGATCTCGGAGAGCCCTGTAGGTGGGGGAGGGATCCCCCTTACCCTTCTATTCCCCTCTGAGCTCCTCCAGTCCCATCCACTGCATTCCTATCCTCTGTTCACTTCCTTCCTCTTTCTCTTCTTCATCCTCGCAGTTTGTCTCTTTGGGGTTGCTGAGCACCTTGATGTCTTCTCCTTGAGATCTACCTCCCAATTTCAACTACTCCAAGTTCACTTCCGTCCAGTTTTCCTTCTGCATGGCAGCTTCCAACAAAAGCTGCGTCTGGTGGGCCATCTTGCCTTCCCGTAGCAGGTCAGAATGTGAATGGCCTCTAGTGCTGTTGTACACTCAGGGAGTTACACCTTACACGTGAACATTTTAGTATTCAGCAACAATCTCAGCAAGACTCCTGTGAAGATTTTTGGGAGTCATTCTCTCTGTAGCTTAACAATTTTTTCTCCAGTATCTTTCACCAGAAATTTCATATGCCTCAGCGGCTTTAAATTTTGATATGTTTTTTCAACTAAGAAAATTGTTATGCTCCCCTTCTTTTCTTTCATCCTGTAAAACAAGCCAAAAATTCTTCCCAACAAAATTTTGGGGCAATGGTGGCTCTCATTATATTTATTTCTCTTATACCTTGAGTCAAATTCCTCAATTGCCTATTGTCTAATATTTAAAACAGATGTTTGATATTTTATGGCTTTTTAAAAAGTTTTCTAGTTGTTTATGTCAAGATAGAAAGTTTTGTTTCAGTCATTTCACCATGGCTGGAAGATGAAATCTAATGCTAACACTCTGAACAATTTGTGTATTTCTTTTATTCTTATTTTTTTCTTGTGTACAATTAAACATATTAATGTAGGAAAAATACAGATATAGAAAGAGAAGAAATTAAAATGGCCCTTAATTTTATCACTCAGAGGTAACTACAATCTAATTTAAGTCCTTGTCTATATTATCTCTGGATCAGAACCCATGGAAGTTAGGTTAGCTGCAGTGTTAGCTGTTTAGTGTTACTCAGTCCTGCAGCTACTCAGCTGCCTACTTGAGACACATACTTTATACAACAGTGAAGGAAATTCTCTTAAGCAAGGGTCTTCCTGTGGGCATTTTGGCCATGAGAAATGAGAGAGAGATTGTGGGAGAGAACTATTGTCATGGGCAACCTATATTATTATTACTTTATCTTTTGGAAGGTCCTTTATTTCCCATCTTTTCTATTTTATGGAATTGCTCTTTGATTTGAACAGCAGAATCTGGAGGTATAGTATTTTCAACAATAGATTATAGAAGTATAGCCTCTACCACCTCTGTATTTCTTCCCTTTTTTTTTTTTTTTACACCTCTGCATTTCTATTGGAGTTAATCATGTAGACTAAAATTGTTCAATAACATATATATGTATATATACAATCACATAAAAGTGTTATGCTCTCTTGAGAGAGAAAATTAGTATATTTCATCAGATGATTTGTATCAGTGGTTCCCAAACATGGGTTCACATAATTTTTATTGAGGGGGGAAATTTCTGTTCTTTATCCTCACCCTTGCTTAATAGGTCAGACACAAATATCTTCTCTTACCCAACATTTCAAGTAGGATTACATTTAATTGAATTTAATTATAACACTTGAAGATCAAGACTATTAATAACCAGAATCCACAGAGAACTCAAATGCATTAGCAAGAAAAGAACAAGGGATCCCATCTCAGGCTGGGCAAGGGACTTGAAGAGAAACTTCTCTGAAGAAGACAGGCGCACGGCCTTCAGACATATGAAAAAATGCTCATCATCTTTAATCATCAGAGAAATGCAAATCAAAACTACTTTGAGATATCATCTAACTCCAGTGAGACTAGCTTGTATCACAAAATCCCAAGACCAGAGATGTTGGCGTGGATGTGGAGGAAAGGGCACAGTTCTACACTGCTGGTGGGAATGCCCACTAATATGTTCCTTCAGGAAGGATGTTTGGAGAATACTTAGAGACCTAAAAATAGACCTGCCATATGATCCTATAATTCCTCTACTAGGTATATACCGAGACGACCAAAAATCACATCATAACAAAGATATTTGTACCAGAATGTTTTTTGCAGCCCAATTCATAATTGCTAAGTCATGGAAAAAGCCCAAGTGCCCATCGATCCATGAATAGATTAATAAATTGTGGTATATGTACACCATGGAATATTATGCAGCCTTAAAGAAAGATGGAAACTTTACCTCTTTCAT
The DNA here is from genome assembly GCA_963574355.1 of Loris lydekkerianus. Lineage (NCBI taxonomy): Eukaryota > Metazoa > Chordata > Mammalia > Primates > Lorisidae > Loris > Loris lydekkerianus. Next base: position 68,323 of record CAUYPK010076262.1, read on the forward strand.
GTTTACATGGATGGTGCTGGAACATATTGTTCTTAGTAAAGTACTCAAGAATGGAAGAAAAAGTATCCAATATACTCAACCCTACTATGAAACTAATTTATGGCTTTCATATGAAAGCTATAACTCAGTTATAACCTAAGAATATGGAGAAGGGGGAGAGGGAGGGGAGAGGATGGGCAGAGAGAGGGTGTTTGGTGGGATTATACCTATTGTGCATTTTACAAGGGTACATGTGAAACTTAGTAAATGTAGAATATAAATGTCTTAACACAATAACTAAGAAAATGCCAGGAAGGCTATGTTAACGAGCATAGTGAAAATATGTCAAATGGTCTATAAAACCAGTGTATGGTGCCCCATGATCACATTAATGTACACAGCTATGATTTAATAATAAAATAAAATTAAAAAAAAAAGAAAAATGACATTATACAACTTTGTGCTATTAAATTTCAATACCTGTCAACAATATGTCAAATTTTCTAGAAAAATCAGAACTGACTCCAAAGTGTGTTGAATAAAAGTATGTGACCCTATTTATGTGAATTAAAGAATCTATAAAATAATCTACAGTGTTAAAAATCAGTGGTTGCAGGGGAGAGTTTAGATTTGTCAAGGGGCATGAGGAAACTTTTGGTGGTGATAAAAATGTTCTATGTTTTGACTGGTGCATTAGTGATAGATGTACACATATTAGTCAAAACTAGAACTGTGCAGTTTCATGGATGCAAATTATAACTCAAGAAAAAAGGGCACAATACAATAAAATAAAAACTAAATCTAGAGGGGACAGAAAATCTAAACTGAATTTGGTTCAAGAAACATACAGAGAAAATTGTCAAAGAGCTTCTCTAAAACGATATTGAATCCTAATGTTTTCACAGAAGGCTTTCAAATATTTAAAGGTCAGCAAATCTAATGCTTTTCATAAATGTGCTACTCAAAAAATGATCCACAGAACAGCAGCTGATCTGTGCTTATAGCAGCCTTGCAACTGGTTAGTGACATGATAACAAATATAAATAAACCATGTCACTACATGTGCCATTTAGTCAGCTAAGGTTTTTAACTTGCTTTGTTGAATTAATTAATTGTTTTTAAATTTTTTAATTGCTATGGGTACATAATAGATGTATATTTTTATAGGGTAAATGAGATGTTTTGATATAGGCATATAATGTGAATTAATAAAATCAGAGTAATCGGGGTATCCATCACCTCAGGTATTTATCATTTGTGTTTAGAACATTCCAATTTCCTGTCAAAGTATGTCCTAACTTATTGCTGATCATGGTTACTTTGTTGTGCTATTAAATATTGTTCATTCTATCCTGTTATATAACTATACATTTGCACTCATTAACCATCCCCACTTTATCCCCGCCACTACCCTTTCCAGCCTGTCTGTCTACATGAGATCCATTGTTTGTAACATTTAGATCCCACATATGAATGGGAATATTCAAGATTTATCTTTATGTGGTTGGCTTATTTCATTTTACATAATGTTCTTCAGTTCCATTCAGGATTTCATTCTTTTTGTGGCTACATAATATTGCATTGTGTTTACGTTCCACCATGTTCTTTATCCATTCATTAGCTGATGGACACTTAGGTTGATTCCAAATCTTGGCTGTTATGAATAGTGTCTCAATAAATGTGGGAGTGCAGACAGCTTTTTGATATTATGAATTCCTGTCTTTTGGATATATACCCAGTGGTGGAATTGTTTGATCATATAGTTGTTCTATTCTTTTTTTTTTTCTTTTTTGAGACAGTTTCACTTTGTCATCCTTGGTAGAATGCCATGGTGTCACAGCTCACAGCAAACTCAAACTCTTGGGCTTAAGCAGTTCATTTTTTTTTTTTTTTTTTTTTTTTTTTTTGCTGTTGTCGTTGTTTAGCAGGCCCAGGGCAGGTTCAAATCTGCCAGCCCCAGTGTATGTGGCCAGCGTCCTAACCACTGAGCTACGGTTGCTGAGCCAAGTTGTTCTATTTTTATGTTTTTGAAGACAGCGTTTTTTTTAAGCCGAGACTCTTCTTACCTTGCTGAAGACTGGCTCTTTGAGGAGAGTTGCTTTATAAAGTTGGCACTATTAAAGAATGTAGGCATAAAAGCAAAATATCTACATCAGTCATAGTCCCAATGGGATGGCTATTGACTTAATGTGAAATCAGCAGCAAGATTCCCACTGAAGAATAAGAGAAATGTGTCGCTATTACCACTGTTTTTTTAACGTTGTACTGGAGGTTCAAACAAATATGATTAGAGAATAGAAATGAGCAATATAAAAATTAGAAATGGGTTGGCAAAATGTACATTATTTTAGATTATTTAATTCTTCAATTGAAAACCTTAGAGAATTAATTAAAAACTATTAGAAGCAATCAGAAAGACACAAAGTTAATATATAATAATCAAATAGAAAAGGAACAACCATTTAGAAGGTATGATAAAATAAAATAAAATTTCCCACTTATGATAGAACTAAAAAGACAAAAATATCAAGATGAAACAAGAAATACAGAAAGACATGAAGGAAAACCTGAATACGTGAAATTTGTGCCATATTTTTATATCAGAATGTTCAACTTTGTAAATATGTTAATATTCTCTAAATTGCTTTACACACTGAGCACCTTCAGTCATAATAAAAATGCCCATAAGTGTTTTTATTTTTGACAGGGTAGAGAAGGATGTTGAACAAGATGATCCTAGCAGTCATATAGGAAAACAAAACAATTCCAGAAAAACTTTTAAAATATAGGAGATCAAACTTTTACGCTTTGCAGATGATATGACTGTATATCCGGAAAACCCCAGGGCGTCAACTACAAAACTCTTAGAAATTATTGAGGAATACAGTAGCATCTCAGGTTACAAAATCAATACAAATTAGTAGCCTTTATATATACTAATAATAGTCAAGCTGAATAAACAGTCAAGGACTCTATTCCTTTCATACTAGTGCCAAAGAAGATGAAATATTTGGGAGTAACAAAGGGTGGGAAGAGAACTATGAAACTCTGAGAAAAGAAACAGCTGAAGATGTTAAGAAATGGAAAAACATATCAGGCTCATGGCTGGGAAGAATCAACATTGTTAAAACGTCCATACTTGCAAAAGCAATATACAATTTAATGCAATCCCTATTAAAGCACCACTATCATACTTTAAAGACCTGGAAACAATAATACTTCATTTTATATGGAATCAGAAAAAAACCTCAATTAGCCAAGAAATTACTCAGAAATAAAAACAAATCAGGAGGAATCATGCTACCAGACTTCACACTATACTATAAATCTATAGGGATCAAAACAGCATGGTACTGGCACAAAAACAAAGAGATAGATGTATGGAACAGAATAGAGAACCAAGAGATTACCATCATTTGATCTTTGATAAACCAATCAAAAACATTCAGTGTGAAAAAGACTCCCTATTTAACAAATGGTGCTGGGTGAACTGGCTGGTGAACTGTAGAAGACTGAAACTGGACCCACACCTTTC
>CAUYPK010076263.1:0-11105 GCA_963574355.1 Loris lydekkerianus
TGGAATGTAAATGTCTTAGCACAATAACTAAGAAAATGTCAGGAAGGCTATGTTAACCAGTGTGATGAAAATGTGTCAACGGTCTATGAAACTAGTGTATGGTGCCCCATGATCACATTAATGTACACAGCTATGATTTAACAAAAAAAAAAAATTGCTATAAACTATAGCTATACACAACAGAAATTTATTCTCTTGCAGTTCTGGGGGTCAGAAGTCTGAAGTTGAGGCATTGGCAGGGCTCATGGGAAAATCTACTCCTTGCCACTTCCATCTTCTGGCGCCTGCTGGCATTCCTTGGCTTGTGGCTGCATCACCCCAATCACTGCCTTCGTCTTCACATGGCCTTCTCTTCTTTCATCTGTAAAGTCTCCTTCTGTTTCCTTCTTATAAGGATAGGTGTAGTTGGATTAAGGGTCCACCCAGACAATCCAGAAAAACCTCCCCTTCTCCTTAAAATAATCACATCTTCAAAGATATGTAAAGCAACATTTCAGATTCTAGAGATTAGGGCCAGATATCTTTATCAGGTAAAGGGGCAGGTAAGATTTTTCAGTTTACCATGGTGCTATTGTATCAATTGGTAGTAAGGCACTGGCAGTTTGACTCACCACCACTTTTGCAACATCAGTGCACATGTCCATGCAATAAAAAAGGTAAATAATGTTTTATAATTATTCAATTAATTTGACCTTGAACAACATCCCCATCCCCCCAAAAAAACTGGTCTCAAGGAGTCCTAGGGATCTGTGGGGTACACTTTGTTAACTGTTGATATAAATGAGTAGATATTGAATGTACAAACAGAATTCTCTGCTACAGGAACTTGAAAGGACAGCTAGTCCTTTAGATCCAGAAAATGGGTTTGCTTTTGGGGAATGGAAAAGGACATGTAAATCTCACCAGTCTCAAATGATGGCTAAAGCCGCAGGACCACATCATCTTTTAGAGAAGCATTTTTTGCTAGAGTTCTCTGGCTTTCACAGAGTCCCTGAAGTTATAGGGATGTGCACAACTCGGGAGGGACCAGAGCGCTCAGATTACCTAAGAGCTCTGGTCTCTCCAGGAAGAAAGAACAACAGTGTGGAAAGGAGTGCCAGGGCCCTGGAGAAGCCCCTCTCCGGGAGGGGACCTGCAGAGTTAACCCTGCAGCTCTTCCTTCTGCTGAGGAATCAGGTTGCTCTCAGTTTCACCTCTCAAAGTACAAAGGTGTTGGCTTTTCTGGAAAGGAATTACTGTCAGCAGGAAACAGTTTCTCAAGGCATGGCAGTGAGGGCGTCTTGGGGAAACCATCAGTACAGACATGTGGTGATCCGATGGTGATCTCCGTGTGTGCTGCTGCTGTGCTCAACAGTAGCCAGCAGAGGACTTTAGCAACAATATGTGAGAAAATCTTTCATATACACAAAAGCTCTGTTCCCTCCCCCGAGATTTTGAGTGTATGTGTTCATGAAAAAGGGTATTCAGATAAGGCACTGTGGCTCACTCCTGTAGTTCTGGCACTTTGGGAGGCAGAGGTGGAAGGATCACTTGAACCCTGGAGTTTTGGGATGAGACTGTGCAACATAGTAAGACCCCATCTCTCAAAAAAAAAAAATGTCTTCACATTACAGTGTATTTGTGTCCACATAGATGTATATATCACAACTGTGTCTGTGGGTCTTGTGTGTTTACCTATTACATCTCTAAGCAACTGAGCAATGAAAATTACTCTAGGACTCAGGATGAGATTACAGTAGACGTGAAGAGATCATTTCCCTCTTCCTCCTTTATTCTAAAAAGAATTTTATGAACAGATAATATGCAAATGTGGTAAAAAATTCACTGATTACCATAAAATGAAAAATGAGTTTCCCATCCTCCACCGCAGAAATAATTATTACCAGTTTATTTATTTATTTATTTATCTATTTATTTCTTTATTGAGACAGAGTCTCACTATGTCACCCTTGGTAGAGTGCTGTGGCGTCACAGCTCACAGCAACCTCCAACTCTTGGGCTTAAGTGATTCTCTTGTCTCAGCCTCTCCAGAAGCTGGGACAGTAGGCACCCGCCACAACGCCTGGCTATTTTTTGTGGTAATTGTCATTGTTGTTTGGCAGACCCAGACTGGGTTGGAACCTGCCAGCTTGGGTGTATGCAGCCAGTGCCCTAGCCGCTGAGCTACAGGTGCCGAGCCTTATTACCAGTTCTTGTGTATTCTTCAAGAGGTAGTCCACATATTTAAGAAAATGACCAGGCTCAGCATCTGTGGCTCAAGCGGCTAAGGCTCCAGCCACATACACCTGAGCTGGTGGATTCGAATCCAGCCCGGGCCCACCAAACGACAAAGATGGGTGCAACCAAAAAATAGCCGGGTGTGTGGTGGATACCTGTAGTCCCAGCTACTTGGGAGGCAGAGGCAGGAGAATCACTTGAGCCCAGGAGTTGGAGGTTGCTGTGAGCTGTAATGCCATGGCACTCTACCCAGGGTAACAGCTTGAGGCTCTGTCTCAAAAAAAAAAAAAGAAAGAAAGAAAGAAAGAAAGTGACCATATGCAAACACAAATATATTTTAAGTTTGTCCTTTTAAAACAATGCCTAGGAGGGTCAGAATGAGAAAATCTCTATCTGCTTACACCTCGTATATAAGCACAGATTTCAGGACGTGTATTTGTGTCTGTGACTTAACATGTGCATAAGTTTTGTGATAGAGGGCAAATTCTTTTTCTTTCTTTCTTTCTTTCTTTCTTTTTTAAAAAAAAAAACAACTTTATTGTGAAGACTAAAACTATTGTATACTAAATCAAACAGCTAGGTTGTATGATAGAGTACTTAGAAAATTCCATTTCTGATGGTCTCTTAAGTTAGCAGCTTAAAAATCAGATCTATAAACGTAGAAAAGGAGAGCTTTATTCCTGCACATCACATGTAATCCACACTCAGGGGTGGAAATGAATGAGAAAACTTAGTGCAGGATATAAGCATTACTGACTTGGTCTTACTTGTTTTAGGTCTAGCACCTTGTCTGGAGCCCAAGAATAGATTTGAGAGGGAAGCTTAGCCCTCTTCAACCCTACTCTGAAATTAGAGGGCTGAGGAAAGAGCAAGGTGCATATAAATGCTAAACAAACACTGGCCTTTGAGATAAGCAGCAGAGAGACAATCGTAAGTCATCAACACCAGACTCCCTGTACCACAGCCATAACCACAGCTTTAATTAGGCAAGAGACTGATTCAGCAATATTCCTCCTGAGAGTCCAACCATGGACTGCTATGCACCTGAGTGTCTTCATGCCCTTGATTAACCTTCTGGGAAAATTCTTTCTTATAGGAGCACTTTTGGAACCTAGAAAACTGATTTCCTTACCAGTTCATCTGGTAATTAATCTTAAAAACTCAAGACAAACACAATTCCCTATCTAAGACCTTTGTGGTTTCCCGTCACCTTCTCATTTGCCGTCAATTCTTTAAGAGCAATCCAGTAAAGGTCTATTTAGTACAGCTCTGTTGATTTTATAACCACTGCTGACTGCTTGGGACATAAAACTTTTGATGATTTACAAGTAGAAAGTAGGCAAGAAATCCGTAAGTCATATTCTGCGGTGAGAGAGTGGAGGTGAATATGCGTGCACACACACTTACACATGGCCACCTTCAAAAGATGAGTGGTAGGTGTATCCAGAGAAGATATTCGTTTGTAATTTTTCAAAAATCACAAACTTTGTGATAAAAGGCCCACAATCATCACCTCTGAGAGTTAAACTGTACCAGGTAATATTTTAATGTAGAGCAAGAGCATTTGTTCTTATATTTCTTAAAGAGGAGACTCTGTTCCTGCTTTTGAGATGTTCAAAGAAGTTTTTATGGTCCCCAAAAGGGAAAAAAAAAATGTTTTTTTTCTTAAAAGCTTTATTGTACAAGCCAAAAATGTTGAAGAGCGTCAAGGTTTTTGTTACCTTTGAAACTGTTCTGCAGCAGATAATTCTGAACTAAACGGTCATTTAAAGAACTCTTTCTCTTTTCATGTATTATTTTTTTCTAGGCCTGTGTTTAGGAAAATATCTAATAATATACTAAAAGTAGAAAAAAATAAGTTTCTAATTCCAGGAAAGTGCTAAAATTTCAGGGAGCTGACAAAGAAGGAAAAGAATCTTGAAAAACATTTTTGTTTGGAAAGGGAAATTTAATGATTATGAATCTGCTACCATGAATAGTTTGCCAACTGTCAACCTCCCAAAATGTAGTATTAAACAGATAGAAATTTAGGATGCAGGCAGCCCTGTGACTCAAAGGAGTAAGGCACCAGCCCCATATGCCAGTGGTGGTGGGTTCAAACACAGCCCGGGCCAAAAACTGCAAAAGAAAAGGAAAGAAAAGAAAAGAAAAGAAAAGAAAAGAAAAGAAAAGAAAAGAAAAGAAAAGAAAAGAGAAAAGAAAAGAAAAGAAAAGAAAAGAAAAGAAAAGAAAAGAAGAAAAGAAAAGGAAAAGAAAAGAAAAGAAAAGAAAAGAAAAGAAAAGAAAAGAAAAGAAAAGAAAAGAAAAGAAAAGAAAAGACAAAACAAGACAAAACCTTCCTGGCTTTTGAACTTCAAAATCCTATGTAGAGATTCTGAATCTTGGCTTATGAACATGAAAGAGTCTAAACCCTGGTAGTGTGCAGTGGCTCACATCTGTAACCCTAGCACTCTGGGAGGCCAAGGCAGGAAGATCCCTTGAGCTCAGGAGTTTAAGACCAGCCTGAGCAAGAACGAGACCTCGTCTCTACTAAAAACAGAAAAACTAACTGGGCAATCTACCCTGGGCAATAGTGAGATACTATCTCAAAAAAAAAAAAGTCTGAGTCCTGAAAGACTCCAGATAAAAATCTGGCCATGGTGGTAGCCAAGGGCTGGAGAAAGAGGGAAATGGGGAGTTGCTGTTTTGTGACTATAGAGTTTTGCACAACTAAAAATTCTGGATATAGGTAACGAATGATGGTCATACAACATTACAATATACTTACTACTGAACTGCACACTTGGAAACAATTAAGCTGGTAGAGTTTATGTGATGTAAATTTTACCACAATTTTAAAAATAAATCAAGTCTATTGCATAAAAAAGAAATCTGGCCATAAATAATATATGTGGAAGAACATTCAGCAGTCTGAGTCTGCAAGTGTAATCTCTTGCAACAAAACAGAACAGTTAGGAAATAATAGAATTAAACTCTGAGGAGGCCCAGATATAAATCTCTGTACCCTATCAGCCTACCCATGGATTTCAGGGTGATATAAGGAAAGAGGGTTCCCTGGATGCTCCCAGAGTCTGGGGGGTGGGGGGGGGGGTTGTTTATTTGTTTTTAGAAACAGGGTCTTACTCTGTTGCCCACCCTGGAGTACAGTTGCATGATCATAGATAGCTTACTGCAGCCTTGAACTCTTGGACTCAAGTGATTCTCCCACCTCCATCTCTTGAGTAGCTGGGACTGTGGGTGTGTACTACCATGTGAAGCTAATTTTTCTTATTTTTCATAGAGATGGGGTCTTGCTATGCTGCCCAGGCTATTCTCAAACTCCTGGCCTCAAGCAATCCTCCCACCTCAGCCTCTCAAGCCACTAGGATTACAGGTGTGAGCCACTGCACCTGGCTCCTTTTCCATCTTTCTTCTCCACTCCTTTCCAGCTGCTTTTTGGGAGCATCTCCTAAAATTTGTACCCCCAAAACCTTATCTTGGGGTCTGCTGCAGAACAGATGGGCAACATCCTAAGACAATGACCATATCATCCAAACTAGGACACTTCAGAGATTGAGGATCATGATTAATGACACTAGGAAAACAACCAGCACCACCCAGGGAACCCAGGGTGTATCACCATCTCACCCAACATTTCAGAGGAAACAGCCAGGGATATCATGTGTGCCAAGAGGGGCTAGCAGATGCCATGGAACCAAGGGCCAAGCGGAAACAATGACATCACAGCAGGTGGCAATGTTATAGAAGATAATAGCTGAGATCCAGCTGCCCCTGGAACTTAAACAGGACCTTAAGGAGAATTGGCTGAGATGAAATTTGAGAGGGAAGGAAGACTCAAAATTCCTATTATAGCAAAAATAAATGAGTGGTACCTCTCTGTGATCCTGACTCTGCCAGGGTAAAATTCTTTCCTGCCACATGGGACTCCCATTTCCTGCCTTCAAGTCATGTTATTAATGGCAGAAAACAGCAATCAAGTTGGGAGCCAGGGATCAGTGAGTGGGCTATGGTCTGGGCGCCACACAATGCTCCCTCCTCATTTTCCCTTTCCAGGTCCTCTTGAATGACATCACTCCCTCCATTTTTCTTCTTGTTTTATTGAAAGTAACCACCTTGAGTCCTGCCTTCTTGAGGGAACCCAAGAGGAAATCAGTGTGTTATATATTAACCGTGGCAGGACATCATCCAGGAGCATTGCCAGCTGGACACTGGCCTTCTCCAGTCCATTCTGAACTCTCCATCCACCTGGGACCTGTCACAGCCCCTGGCCCTACTGCTTGCTTGCCCTTGGCTCAGAGCCTGGAGTTTCTCATCTCTCTACTGGTGCACTGGAGCTCAACAGTATTCAGAATAGTCTTCCTCCACATAGTTGGAAGGGAACCAGCCAATCTGAAAAGAGATGAGGGATTCATCAGGGCAGCCTCTGCAACTCCTACTGCCCCTCAACACACCAGGCAGGGAAGGCTCCCTTTCACCTCAGGGCCTTTGCACCTGCTATTCCTTTTTCTACCAAGGAAAATACATCACCCAAACATACACCAGGCAGAACGACCCCCATTACCTCCTAAAAGTCACTGCTTATGTCTCACCATATCAGTAAGGCCTTCCTGACTGCCCTATTTAAAATTGCAACCCCCCACCCACCCAACACTTTTTATCCCCTTCCTTTGCTTTTCTTTTCTCTATAGCACATATCCCCTTCAGACCTACTAGATGTTTTGCATATTTACAAGGTTGTTCTCTGTTTTCTTCAATATAAAGTGAGCTCTACAACAGGTGGAAGGCTTTGTCTGTCTTACTTAGCACTGACTCCCAAGAGCCTACAACAGTTCCTGGCATGGGGCAGACACTTGATAAATATAAATTGGGCTGGCACAGTGGCTCATGTCTACAATCCTAGCACTCTGGGAGGCTGAGGCAGGTGGATTGCTTGAGCTCAGGAGTTCAAGGTCAGCCTGAGCAAAAGTAAGACCTCATCTCTAGTAAAAATACAAAAACTAACTGCGGTGTGTGTGTCTTGGTGGGCTCCCGTAGTCCCAGTTACTTAGGAGGCTGAGGCAAGAGGATCACTTGAGCCCAAGAGTTTGAGGTTGCATTGCTGTGAGCTGTGATAATTCTACAGCACTCTACTCAGGGTGATAGAGTGAAACTTTCTCTCAAAAATTAAAAAAATAAATATAAGTTGGATGGATAGATGGATGAATGAATAGATGGATTAATGGATAGGTTAATGGATTGATGGGTAAGTTGATGAACAGAGATACATTAAATGAAATAGATTAAATGATGAATTAATGAATGCATGGGTGGGTGGATGGGGATTGGGTAGATGTGTGCAAGGATAAATGGATGGATGGATGAATTCATGGATATATTAATGGACTGATGGGTAGGTGGAAGGATAGATGGGTGGATGGAAGGATAGATGAATAGATGGATGGATGAATGAATGGGTAGGTAGAGACGGATGGATGGACGCATGAATGGATGGATGAATACATGGGTGGGCAGGTGGGGAGTGGATGAGTGGATGCATGGATAAACAGATGAATGGACGGATGAATTAATAAATTGATTAATGGATCGATAAGTAGGTGGATAGATGGAAGGATAGATAGACAAATAGACATATAGATGGATGAATGAACATACAGGTAGAGACAAATGGATGATGTGGACGGATGAGTGGATTAATGGATAGATTAATAAATTGATGGGGAGGTGGGTTGACTAGTGGGAAAATAGATGGATGCATGCATAGATGGATGGATGAATGGGTGAATGCAAGGATGGTTGGGTGGATGGACAGATGCATAGGTGGAGATGAATAAATGCATGGATGAATGGATGATTTATGGATGGGTGGGTGGATGGATGGATGGATAAATCCTCTATATGTTAGACCTTCCTCAACACTCCAAAAGCCTCTCTCAAACCCTAAAATTTCTCCACTGTTGACTAAACTTACCCCTGAATGCTTGTAACAAAACTGTTCATGTGGTAATCATCTAGATCATGTTTTTCACATGTATTTTCCCCAGGTCTAACCAGCATTCCTATCTTCATTCAAAAAAAATTTTTTTGAGACAGAGTCTCACTCTGCTGCCCAGGCTACAGTGCTATGCCATTAGCCTAGCTCATAGCAATCTCAAACTCCTGGATTCAAGCCATCCTGCTGCTTCATACTCCTGAGTAGCTGGGACTACAGGTCTTGCCACAAGTCCTGTCTAGTTCTTCAATTTTTAGTAGAGGCAGGGTCTCACTCTTGCTCAGGCTGGTCTCAAAGTGCTGAGCTCAAGCAATCCACCCACCTCCGCCTCCCAGAGTGCTGGGATTACAGGTGTGTGTCACCACACCCAACCAAACAACAAATTTTTTTAAGAAATCACTATGAGCAAGGCCAAATTCTAGAAGGGAATGAAATAAAAAAGGTTCTGTGCCTTCCTGGAACAAAACTAAGAAATAAGTGGAAAGAGACTTTCAGTTCATCCATTCTTGACAGTATGAATTCCAGCAGGAAAATAAGCACAGTGGTTAGTTCCTGCTCTGCTTCTTCAAGTATTCAGTATTTTTTGGATACCTACTGTGTGCCAGACACTGTTCCTGCCTTTGTGTTCCCAAAATATGCTAATCATTCTCACCCCAGGGCCTTTGCACATGCTGTGCATTCATATACCCATTAATCCACCCACTCATCAATTTATCCAATCCCACCCACCAAAAAAAAAATCCCGTTTTTTTTTTTTGTGTGTGTGTGTGTGTTTTTTTTTTCTTTTCTTTTTTTTGAGGCACATTGTCTCTCTGTCACCCCAGCTAGAGTACAGTGGTGTCATATTAACTCACTGCCATCTCAAACTTTTGGACTTAAACAGTTCTCCTGCTTCAGCCTCCTGAGTAGCTGAGACTACTAGGGCCCTGCCACAACATCCACTAATTTTTAGTACAGATGGGGTCTTGCTCATGCTTAGGCTGATCTCAGACAATCCTCCTGCCTTGGCCTTCCAGAGTGCTAGGATTACAGGAGTGAGCCACCACTCCTGGTCTCAATCTTGCCCACTCAGTGTTGTAACTGCCTGGATTATAGGTCTATCCTCTGCACTAGGTTATGAGTTTCATGAGGGCAGCAGTCATACTGTGCTTGTTGGGTCTTTATCTCTTCTGCACCCAGCAGCATGCCCAGCATACATGAAACCATGTATTCATGAACACCATGAAACTGTTCTCTGTGCTCCTTCCTTCCTCTGACTTCCATGTGAAGCATGCCACACCTCCCCAGATCCATGATTCCACAGCAGCCCCACCACAGCCAGATCATCCTCCATGGCTACCCAGCCCCTCCTGCCTTACCCGACCATAGATCTCTCCTCGCCACCAGCCTTGTTGTCCCTTTTTGTTGAGGATCTTGATGATGTCACCTTCCTTGAGGGACAGCTCTGACCGGTCCCGGGCACAGAAGTCATAGCGGGCCTTGGCTGTGCCAAAATACTTGGTGCTTCCTGCTACAGAGAAAGAGCAGAGGTAAGAAGAGGGTCTGTGGCAGTGTGAGGACACATGCTTTCAGGAAGGTGACTCCAGGATGTAGGCCCCTCAGTGCTCCTCTGTGCAGAGTATTAAGTGCCCTATACTTTGAAGGAACACATCTGTGTACCCAGTACCATCCTGTAAGCCAAGCAGCAACTAAACTTAGGAAATAAGACCATTTTTGAATTTTTAATGATTCATATATATTTACTGAAAAAGGAATAAGGAGGAAAGTATGGAAAAATACATCCTAGGCTGTTAATTTTAATTATCTTTTATCTTATTTTTTTGAGACAGAGTCTTGCTCTGTCACCCAGGTAGAGTACAGTGGTGTCATCACAGCTCACTGCACCCTCAAATTCCTGGGCTCAAGCAATCCTCTTGTCTCAACCTCCCAAGTAGCTGAGACTACAGATGTGAGTCACCATGCTTAGGTAATTTTATTTTTAATTTTTTTATAGAGATGGGGTCTTGTACTACTATGCCTGGATAATTTTTCTATTTTTTGTAGAGGTGAGATCTTGCTATGTTGCTCAGGCTGGTCTTGAACTCCTGGGCTCAAACAATCCTCCCACCTCAACCTCCCAAGTGCTAGGATTACAGGTATGAGCCTCTGCATCCAGCCAATTTTAATTACCCTAAGGAGGACCAAGGGTCAAAAGACAGAGGGAATAGAGTATGACAAGTAGGAGAAGAAAAAGACATGGGAATTTTCTCTCTTTTTTTAAGAGCTAGGGTCTTGCTCTATCACCCAGGCTGGAGTGCAGTGTCTGGAGTGCAGTGGCACCATCACAGCTCACAGCAGCCTCAAATTACTGGGTTCAAATGATCTTCCTAATTCAGCCTCCCAAGTAGCTGGAACTGCAGGTATGTGCCACCACATCCAGCTAATTTTTTTATATTTTTATTTTTTGTGGTGATGGCGTCTTGCTACATTGCCCAGGCTTGTCTCAAACTCCTGGCCTCGAGTGATCCTCACACCTCAGCCTCTCAAAGGGCGGGGATCACAGGGATGAGCCACCATGCCTAGTCTGGAAATCTTTTCATAGTACAATAATAACAAAACCTGCAGGATACAAAATTAACTTGCAAACATGCTAATACTGAAATTCATATACACACAAAGGCAAATAAGTAACATTTATTTGATTAGGTGATGAGCATAGGGGCACTTCTTGTCTCAAAGTCCTAATATTATGTTGATACAGCTTTTCCGAGAAATAACATACCGTATATACTCAAGTATAAGCTGACCCCCTTAATTTTACCCTAAAAACTGGGAAAACTTAGTGACTCGAGTATAAGCCGAGGTGGAAAATGCAGCAGCCACTGGTAAATTTCAAAAATAAAAATATATACCCAAAACA